>JAJGRW010000657.1:0-113831 GCA_025461045.1 Carex parvula | reverse complement strand
ATTGTAGAAAGTGTCCTACCTTAACGTAAGTCCAAGAACGAACTTTGAAAAGAGGCCCAGGTCAAAATTGAAACAAAAAATTTAAAATAAACATTTAATTAGAAATAGCCAAATATAAAAACTAAAAACCGACTCATTCAATTGAATTACAAACATTGGTCCCACATGTCATATTCTTCTCTTTCTTCCCATCTCTTTTCTTTCTATGAAAAAACAACGTTTTCTTCTTCTTTGTTTTCCCTGATTTTTCCTTTTTCTTTAACACACGAGATATTATAGATATGGCACGGATCTCAACTGGAGTCAGGGGTAGGCACTAACATTATTCAGGGGTATGCACTAATAAATAATACTAATGGACCTCTAAAAAATTTCATAATCCAGAAGTAGGCACTTGCCTACCCCTAGCCTATGTAGATCCGCCCCTGGATAGTGTAGATGTGGTGATCTTTACCATCCGTGATGTAAATGAGCCATCAGTATTAGTTTGATCAATACCAACTCTGGTCTTTTTTTTAATCGATGGAGATGTTCTAAGGGGCAACGCTGTAAATACTTGGAACCTAGATTTTAGTTAAAATAACTTCTCCATGAATTCAAGTACTGGTGGTTATGTATTGTGTTATTAAGTTTAGAGATATATGGTGCAATTATAATCAATGAGATAATTATTTAATAACATACATGATACCAACTCAATAGAAAATTAACTAAAGATTAACTTACTCTTAATTTTGTTGTGTTATAATCATTAACAGAACACACACATTGCATATGCACAAATGCACAAATGCATGTAATTAATTAAGATTCATCATTCAACATTGCCATAATTCCAAAAATAATGGAACATATATACATGTACCCATCCAAAATTCAAAAAATATTAATTGTACATAACATTCATGAACATATAGACTGAAAATATTAATGGATATGCAATATTCATGCATACACAAAATACACAACATCCATACACAAAATACATAACATGTATCCATACAAAATATATTCCTGAAACATATCTAGTATAACACCAAACTCTTTTCGACATGTATAGTGTCGAGTCCTGCAGCTTAATTCCAATTCTACAACTCCTCAATCCCACCCACTATAGCTATATGTTCCTCCGTTATACGTTCTATATCTATGATCGCAATAACTATTCATTATATGATAGTTCCTAAAATTTTGTAATTCTCTTGTACCAAGCATTAGAGATATTTCATCACTCACCACACCATGGTATCAAACCTCCAGTACTTGACCTCAATCATCTCGAGATTTCTTCTTGAAGATGCTTGAACCAGCACCGGGATTTTGGATGTACAATTATATCCTGAACTGGCAGAGCATCACAGTACTACAACAATTAACAATTAATCAATTGATAACTAGATCTTTACTTTAACTTACAGCAATTAATTAAATAATGGAAGCTATTAAGTTGGAAAATTATATACTTACACAATTCTCATGTTGTACTATTGTGAGCTTTGTCAAGTTTGAACAACTCTTTATGATCCAAGTTTCCATTTGTAAAAAAAAATACGTACAAATGAAAACAGTGACAACCTTTAGGTTATAAAATTTTGAGAGTTCTGGCGACAAAACTGTTGTTGGCAGTTCATATATATATATATATGTAATTAGGGATAAAAATATACAAACATGAGTCATAACAATTAATTAAACTATAAATTCAATGCATGCATGCATGCAATTAGCACACCAATTAATATGCATATGCAATTCGGGACCTTTAATGTTTATGCTTCTTTATCTTTATTTCATAACATCCACTAATTAATAAATTGACTGTGCAGAACGCGGCAGGTCTATCATGAGCAGTGCTCTGTTTGTGTTAGGGGAGATAGGAGGAAACGATTACAATTATCCATTGTTTCAAGGGAGAACACTAGATGAAGTACGAACCTTTGTCCCTGATGTAATCAGAGCCATCAGTTTAACCATCCATGTACGCATTTTTTTTCTTTTCGTTTATTAGCATAGTTTCAAATAATTTCACATGCACAGGAATATGCCAATGCTAATTAACATATAATTATACAGGAATTGATCAGTCTTGGAGCGAAAACATTATTGGTTCCAAATAGTTTCCCGACAGGATGCATTCCGAGGTATCTTACGCAGTTTCAAAGCCAGAAAAAGGAAGACTATGATCCACAAACAGGATGCATCAAGCACTTAAATGAGTTTGCAGAGTACCACAATGCAATGCTTTCAGAGGAGCTTACAAAGCTTCGGTTTCTCTATAATGATGTGAATATTATCTATGCAGATTACTATGAATCATCCATGAATATCTTTCGCAATCCGAAGAAATTAGGTAAGAATTTCGCAATCAAAATCCACCCAACAAGCCACCGAAAATCTTGTTTGACTATTATGTATGCAGATTATTGTATGTCAATATGGTTATCAAAACTTTGATATCGACTTTTTAGAATTCAAATAACATAATTACAAAATAGAACTATAAAAATGGTTCTTTCGTAAAGAACTTATTACCTATATATTCCACAAAAGAAATTAATATACTCATTACTTGATATTGATTTTTTTTTTTTTTGCTGAGCTATACATTTTCTCATATTTTTACATAAGAATCACTTTTCAAGTAGATAAGAAATACTTTAAAAGAATGTTCTTCTATTTATCTTGTACACTAATTACATTCACTAAAGTAGCTATGCAAGTTAATGTATTTCAATTTATTCCTTATTAGATCACTATACTAATTAAATTGTTACATTTTTTGTGTAGGTTTCAGTTACCCTTTAATGGCATGTTGCGGTGCCAAAGGCCCTTACAATTACTCATCAATGGCATCATGCGGAAATCAAGGTTCCACGGTTTGTTCGGACCCATCAAGGTACGTATCATGGGATGGGCTCCACTTGACAGAGGCCGCATACAAGGCGATTGCACATGGAGTGCTACGAGGGTCGTACTCTTCCCCTCCCATAAGTAACATTTGCTCCGATATCATGCATGATTCAGAGAGCCTTCTTCTCAATCCCTCCAACGCAATGTAGTGGGTGAGATAGACTACATACAGGCATCTAGAAGAAATCTGAACTTATTTTTCCTTTGTATATATATATCATTAGTAGTTGTAAGGAATGTTTTAGGTTGAAAAAATAGCAAGAGAATTTGCATTAAGCACTTGTACTGAAATTTGTTGTACTGTCCATGGAAGGATGTATTGACAAAAAAAAAAAGGTGATTGGGCCAATTTATCTTTGGATGATACTTCAGCCCAATATAGTTTTTATAAGATTGGAACTGTTGTACCGGAGTAAGGCCCAAGTTTAGGCCTATGAAATTTGATTGATATCTAATTTTGTCGATTTTTTTTACCCGTACGTACCAGAGTAAGGCCCAAGTTTAGTATTTATTGATTATACTAACTTGATTGTTGATTTTTTAAGCTATACATTCATGAGGAGGGTTCCAATGCCTCCATTTTTTCATGCCTCCACCATGCCTCCATTTTTAAAACTTTAATAACTCAAAATTTAAAACTTAAAAGTCAAAATAAAACCGTTGGATATGATCTACATCATTATATCTATGCACGTGTAAAATATTATGACATTTCAATTTTGTTTTGGTTGTCATCAAGAGCTTGTAAAAAACGTACTAATGTGGATAATTTCTAGACGTTGATTTTTCAACTTATTGATTCACATAAAAACAAAATCAAAATTTGATAATTTTTTATGAGCACATAGATAAAATGATATAGATAATATCCAACGGTTTTATTTTGACTTTTAAGTTTTAAATTTTGAGTTATTAAAGTTTTAAAAATGGAGGCATGGTGGAGGCATGAAAAATGGAGGCATTGGAACCCTCCTCATACATTCATAGTATTAATAACCAATTTCTGCAAATATTCTAAAATTTACATCTGGAACTAGTTCGGCCGCAACAAATATATAAATATAGAGTGATGCTACGATGCTTTGGGAAGTAAATAGCGTGTTTTACTTCCCGCTCATATCTCCATTTTCAAAGTTCAAACAGTCGATTCGAATTTCTCAATATGATCTTTTTATTGATTATGTGCTTAGAGATCAAATTTTACATTTTTTTGAAACTTTTTACTATTTTTTTAGAATCTTTGAAAATCAATGTTTTGTGAATTTTTTATTATTTTTTATTTAATAAAAAGCTGTGATTTTCAAAAAATTCTAAAAAATTAGTAAAAAAAATTTCAAAACATGTAAAATTTGGTCTCCAAGCACATATCAATATGAAGATCATGTTAAGAAGTTCGAATCGACTATTTGAACTTTGAAAATGGAGATATGAGCGGGAAGTAAAACACTCTTTTTGCTTCCCAAAGCATGATAGCCTATCTCATATATATAATTAGTATGGCCGCTAAGTCATCAAATTTGATTGATGACTTAGCGGATAGTTGATTGTGTCGAAATGAATTTGATTGTATCGTGGGAATAGTTGACAAATCCTGATTTATTTTGAAATATGTACATATACCAAAATTAGACAAGTGGATGAAAATATTATAAATTAGTAACCTCTATCCTGTTACCGTTTTTGACCAAACAAGGTTATATTTTGTTTTACCGTAAATAATAAAGGTGGATTCTGTAAATCTATTTCTCTTTAATATTTTGATAGGCAATTGAACAGTTCTTAATAAAATTTATGGCATTGTTTCTGATATTAATAGCGGATTTACTAGCATATCTAACCTTCCATTTGTAGAAATGAAGAGACCATGTATATAATTATGTTACCCCTATTTGCTTTATATTACTTATTCAAAACCAGTTAGTGATAATTGCCAATATGGATTCCTCCAAGCTTATCCTCTCTGTTCCTATTTCTCTGTTCATTCTTGTCATCAACCTATGCACTGTTCCAATGCTTGGTTGCTTCGATCGCATTATTAACTTCGGCGACTCAATCAGTGATACCGGGAACTTCTACCTTCTGAGTGGAAAGGCTAACTCAAGCATTGGTGCACTTCCATATGGAGAGACTTACTTTCACCATCCCACGGGCCGATGGTCCGATGGTCGAGTCATTGTTGACTTCGTAGGTATATGGAAGTTGAATCAGACAACAATAATGAATGAATTGTAATGTTTTTTTATTCGAGAAAGTCGATTTTAGCTCGATGAAAAAGAACTATATATTCTTCTTCGATATTTATTCTTTTGCGCTAATGGTTTTTCCAGTCAAATTCTAGCAAGTAATAAGTACTTACGGCGGTACTTCGGTACATTACTTAATACAGAGTGTCAAAATATTGTCCAAATAATATGATAACATGATACATGGATGCAGCTGAACAGTTTAATTTGCCCTTCCTGCCACCATCTGTCGGCGGTAATACACCCGAGTATGTCCAGAGAGGTGTAAACTTTGCTGTTGGAGGCGCTGCTGCACTGAACAATTCAGAATTTACCAGAATCTCAGGATTAAATACAACACTGGCAGACAACTCTTTGTGGGTTCAGCTCCAGTTTTTCAACGTACAATCTCTTGCCAACGATAGCTAATTGGCTCTGGTAAGCTAACAAAACTTAGTATAATCTCTGTTGGATGTAAATACTATATAGACATACATATATGTGTTAATTTCTATCATAATTATTGGCAATTCAATGCTTAATTTCTTGAAACATGAAATAATCATTTCTCCACAGATGTCTCAACCATGATGAGAAACTCTCTCATTTTTGTCGGAGAGATAGGAGGAAACGACTATAATCGCGGCCTAATTGCCCTTGAACCACTCGAAAAAATAACAACATGGGTCCCATATGTGGTTTCTGCAATTGGTTCCGCTGTTAATGTAATTATTTCTCAACTTTTTCATAGTTCAAGCTATTTCTATCAACCTTTTATTTTCTGTTATTATTTTCTGGCAAAAATATTTTTCAGAGGAAATAATTTGTTTATCACAAATAACAGGATTTTGGAAAAAAAAAAAAAACATTTTGTTGCATTTGGAAATATAATGAAATCAAAATACTTTGTTGTCTGTGAGAGTTCTTGCAAAGAAATATAATGTAAATCTTCTAAATAAAAATCCTTAAACAACCAAAAGATGAACAAAAAAATGTGTTATTAATTGACAGGATCTGATCAACCTTGGGGCTACTACATTGGTTGTGCCAGGAAATTTCCCAATAGGTTGCACTCCTGTATACCTTATGCAATACCAAACAGGGGCGGAACTAGAAAATAGAGATTGAGGGGCTGAAAAATCAAATATAGTGCAATTTCATTTTATAAGAGGGGCTAAAAGGTATTAATACATATGAGTATTACAAAATTTAATGGACTAAATATAAAATTTCAATTTACAGGGGTGGCTTAGCCCCTTTGCTCTCTACTATGTTCCGCCACTGATACCAAACTAATAGAACCGATGACTATGATCCGAAAACCGGATGCATCAACCGGTTGAACGAGTTCTCCATGTACCACAACACCTTGCTTCTGCTAGAACCACTACAGCAAACCATTGCTTCAGCGGCCGGTATCAGCGACCGTGGAAAACGCCGGTCGCTGATTACCCAAAAAAACCAAAAAAAAAAAAAGAAATTAAATATTTCCGGCGACGAAACAGTCAGCGACCGGCGCCAACAGCTTTCAGCGACCACTTTGGCCCGGTCGCTGAAGATCCTGGTAAAAATGTCGCGCGAATCCTTCTCTCCGATTTTTCACTCGCGCGTTTTAGGTTAGATTAAAAAAAAAAAAACATCGACTCAGCCGAAGGCCGCCTCTGTGACCCGCTGTGACCCGAACTCCGCCGATTCCGCTTTCACCCGCTTCGACCCCGCCCCCGACCCTCCGACCGCGAACCCCGACCGATTCCGAACTCCGACTCCCGAACTCCAATCTGTGGCCGACTGTGAGCTCCGATCTGTGGCCGACTCCGATCCCGAACTCCAAGCGGCGAATGCATTGATCAATTAGTTCTCGTAAGTATCTATTTGACTTTCGTTTTGCTCAATCCCAAAACAGTGGCGTTTTTGCTCCAATTTATTTGCTCATGCATTTTGGGGATTTTCGCACTTTGAAAACCCTTCCAAGGGTGCTGCTGGTACCTGGAAGACAAACTAACTATAATCTGATTAAAGCTTGAACTGGATATTTTTATATGAAGTTGCATCATTTAGTGCCTAACTCTTGGCTTTGATTTGTGCATTTTTGTTTAATACACCTGGCTCTGACTCTCACTCTCACTCTCACTCGTGACTTGTGCTACCATGCAAAAAGAAATGAAAAGGAAAAAAAAGAAACCTATAATTTAAAAATTGACTGGTTCTGTTTCTTTCCACTCATGGCTTTGACTTCATGGTATAAAAAAAAGAAATGAAAAGTGGGCTTGTATTATTATTATTTGAGAGCTTATAAAAATTGACTAATGACTAATACTGGTTCTGTTTCTTTGGTGAAGTCTGGTTTTGTTCAACAAATTGACTAATACTGATTAATTGGAAACACTTACTGATGGAAGAAGCAAGTGGAGCTCACAGTCACAGATCCTTGATTTGACTAGAGAAATTGAAAAGATATATAACAAGTTGGCCACAAAGCGCATCTGTCGGATCATATGATTAGCCTATAATTAGACGGTACTGTTTCACTTGTTGATTTCCTTTTTTATTTTCGGATTTCTGGTTCTTTAAATAATTACTTAGCTTATGAAGTTAGCCCAATCATTAAAAGAGTCTTTTTTAAAGAGACCAATAAAAATCCCTTATTTATAATTGTCATCACTTTCAAATAATCTACTTTACTGTAATTAAATTCGTGAGACATGTTGAATATTTTAATATATTTTTTACATGGTTGCAATTTATTCTTTTGCATCTATGAAATTGGCATTGAAAGCAATTGCAAATAGTGATATGATACTTTTAGTTCTTTAATTCGTGAGAAATTGGCAATTGCAAATAGTGATATGAAATTGGCATTAAAAAAAATTAACAAAAACATATTTACTTTGTTCCATACATTGAAACAGATTGGTCACTCGCCAAAATCACCAAAACCAAATAAGCAAATTATGTTTTAGTTCTTTAATTATATGGAAAATTGAATAGATATCCAAACTCAATTGTGAATACTATGTATCAGTTTGTCTCATTCTATATACATATTTTGGTTTTAGGTTGTAGAAGAAGATAGTTTAAGTTTGAGAGGAAAGAAGGAGAGGGGCAGGGGTCGATCTTCAAGGGAGTAATTGTTTGTAATCAGGCAAGTTTTCTCTCTTTCTTAATTCTATTATGAAGGTTAATTACATTATTAATTATGTACTACATTTTGTTAGTTATTAATTCTCTGTTGGCTAATTACATTATTAAACCGGAACATTTAGTATGCCTTTTAGGTTTATACCGTTCAGAATTAATCCGATAGGGATTAATTTTGAATAGTCCCCGATTTGGGACTGCTCTTTGAATGCTTTGTCTCATCTAGGATGTGAAGAAATGTATGGAGAGGATAGAAACACGTGGCCCGCATACGACGGCGACGTCTGGTACTCTACGGGGATATCTGATCAGAATGCCCACGGCGATAACTATGGTCTCGGTGCTTTAGGTAAAATAAAAAGTCACTTTAATTTTAAATTATTATTTTTAGTTGTGTAAGATAATACTAATTGTCTTATTTTTAATGTTTCAGGCAAGACGAGACGCATGTTTCGCTCCAGTGGGTCGAGCAGTCAGTCGCATTCTTCACAGTCATATTCTTCTATGCCGCCGGCTCCGCAGCTCACAGAAGAGCATATCGATATGATATCTACTCGGGTACTTGATAAGATGGAGGATCGGTTATCTGCTAGGGATGATCGGTTACTTCATAGGATGGAGGATCAGTTTATGTCCAGGATCACCGACCTTTTCAAAGCTTCTCAGGTATGAAATTCGATAATTCAGTCCAACTTCAATTGTGAACCCTGAATCTTAAATTCTAATTATCTAAACTATTGTTTTAACAATCTCACAGGGAGGTTCGGGCTCGCAGCATGCCTCGAGGCCCGCTCCACAAGATGACGAGGATGATGACGAGGGGCAGGGGTCGGATGTTGGTGGTGATGGTACTAGTTAGGTTTAGATGTTTATTGTACTACTTAGGTTGCTTATGGTACGGATTTTGATAGATGTTTATGGTACTTGACATTTCGACATTTATGTTTGCATTACTTGACATTACGATTATTATGTTTGATGAACTTTGTTGTATGTTTATGTTTATTTGTATTACTTGATATTACGATATCTATGTTTATGTTGTATGTTGGTACGTGTCGTACCAAATATTAAATGGTGCAAATTTAAATAATATAATAAAATATAAAAACTTGACAGAAGAGTATCAGCGACCAAATTTAAGTATCAGCGACCGTAATTATTTGTCTCTGATAATTTATGTATCTGCGATTGTTTCGACTATCAGCGGCCGTTTTTTAGTATCAGCGACCGTAAAATGTGGTCGCAGAACGTTTTTGCTGACGTCAGAAAAAACTACAGCGACCAAAAAAATTTGGTCGCAAAAACATTATCAGCGACCGGTGACGTATTATCAGCGACCGGTGACGTCATCATAAGAGTATCAGCGACAACGCTTACAGCGACCGGGATTTCAGCGACCAAAAATGACTTTCAGCGACCAAATATACTTTCAGCGACCGGCGCATTTACTTTCAGCGACCGGAAACCCGGTCGCTGATACCCCTTTTTGCTGTAGTGAACTTAACAAGCAAAGAATGCTTCATCCAAATGCAAAAATTATCTATGTTGACTACTACGGCGCGCTGCTAAATGTTTACCGAAATGCAAATGACCTCGGTACGTACCTCGCAAAAAGCTTATCTATGTGCAACTGCATGCAACAAGTGATGTTATATGTACAAACAATACAGGTTTTGAGTCTCCCTTATTTGCCTGCTGTGGATTTGAAGGATCACAATATCATTTTAGCTTCACTCATGGCTGTGGAGACGAGCAATCATCGGTGTGTGCTGATCCGTTGAAGGCTTTATCTTGGGATGGTATCCACCTAACAGAGGCTTCGTACCATGCGATTGCTAACGGTATATTGAACGGGCCATATTCTGATCCTCCACTCTCACAACTTTTGCAACTAATTATAACTTTTTAGGAAACAATTGTCATGCAATAAGTTACAATTTGTTCATCTCAAGTTTGGTGGATGAAATTGTTATATTTTCAAATGTTCTATTCATTTGATCGTGCTATACTCAATGTAAATCGAGTTAATTACATGAAACAACCGTCTATACAAAAATTCTTAAATAGAACAAATCTAATTGAAGGTTCTAACTAGTACCATGGCCAAATGAATCAATCTATCTAATAGCATGGGTACATGAAATCAAATGAAGATTCGAAATAGACAAATCTAACGGAAAAGATTCATGACACTAAATGGTTTAGTGGAAAAAATGGCACGGCGGAGCCGGTTCCGTCATGGAACGGCAAGGTTACGGCACGGAACGGCAAGGTTACGGCACGGAACGGCAAGGTTACGGCACGGAACGGCACGGCATGTGTGTTGGTTACATGCCATGACTCACGTGTCCCGTGCTGTGACCATCTTTAGAAAATTTGACACGGCACGACACGTCACGCGAAAGATCTAGTTACGGCACGGCACGACACGTGGTCATATGTAATTGTGTAATCGTGCAATTAGGACCATAGATCTTGACCAAAGGGTGGATCTTGAATAAACTAACCTAATAATTATGATTAAATGGTCACGCGTGTCACGTTTGGTCACAACACGTTTGGACACTGTGTGACTCACGTGACGTGACCATTCGCGTGGCATGACCACCTCTTTACATTTTGGTCTTGGCACGGCACGGCACAGCACGAGACCAAAGTCACAACGTGTTAGTCATGACACGACACGGCACGGCACATTTTTACTATTCTTAACTAAACCCACCCAGATATTAGTTAGGTTACATAAAGCAGCTTCCAAAAGAATTTTAAAGATTATATGGAGCATTTTTCTCCTTGATAAATTGCAAGTTTATTTCTAGAATATAAAACTAGACATATATATACCACATTGCATCAAGACTTCTTTGTAAATGACATTTCTTTCTGTTTTAAAAAAATACATCATTTATACCATTTGAAGTAAGCGCCTACTTTAAATGGACATATATATATATATATATATAGATTGGGTAAGGTCATAGTAGTATAAGGTCCTTATACTGCCAGTTTATTTTTGTGATTCCAAGTTTCAAAATAATCGATGTAAAGTGCTCAATATGTTATCCATATAAAATATTTTTTATATTTTTTTATTATTTTTAAGAATTTTTTAAAATCATTATATTTCGTAATAAAAAATAAATAGATATATTAATCTAAAAACAGAGATTTTTAAAAATTAATAAAAAATAGTAAAAATTTCTAAAGAAATATAAAAGTTGGCATTGACGCACATTTTAATATAGAGAACACTGTACCAGCTACCTGCTTTTACCCGTACCAATTCCAACGATCCTAAAGCCTTGTAATCTATATATTGAGATAAATTGTAAATTAATTGTAACAAAGAAATAAAATAATAAACTTGTTTTTCAATCATTTTTTTCTAAATCTAAAATGGTACGCCGCATTGCTGGATCAGTATGGCAACAGCAAATTTCCAAAAAAAATTCAACCATCAATGTTTTACTATTTTATATAGAGATACGATTTTAAATTTTTTAATTAAGCGAATATAATTAAAAAGATTATGCAGTTAATAATTAACATAATAATATATTTTTTGTAACTAACAATATAATATAAAAAGTTGTGTTGTACATGATTCGGATTGGATATATGACACAGATATTAGTTTATAGGTCGTTTTATATTTATTTGTAATTAAATGTTTCTTTGGCAACAAAATTATTTCATAATAAATTCCTGTGTATTTACGAGATTTGACAAAGTTTCGGTTTAATATCCGAATTATATTCGTGTTCATGTTAATAATAATATCCAGCTTGTGTTCGTATATATATCATTTACTATTCCATCTATGTATATATATCAACAAAATAAAATAAACATATCTGATCCGTATTCGCTCCTATTTGTACATTATAATTCTCCTATTTTCGTATATACTAGCTAGCCAGGGTGTTCTTAACCTCATTAAGTCTTTTGTGAGCTCAACTTCAAAACTTATCGGATTGACTTCAAACGACGAATTCA
Organism: Carex parvula; assembly: GCA_025461045.1. Classification (NCBI taxonomy): domain Eukaryota; kingdom Viridiplantae; phylum Streptophyta; class Magnoliopsida; order Poales; family Cyperaceae; genus Carex; species Carex parvula. The sequence continues at coordinate 101,562 of JAJGRW010000657.1, read as the reverse complement.
AACCGTTGAAACCAATTTGATTTACTAGTAATGTCGTTTAAATGTCAAATTTCTAAATTTTCGAATTAATTTAGTATAAAGTTAAACAGTAAAAAAATAATGAAAATTGAATGAAATTAAATTAACTTATAAATTTTTATTTTGACCGCTTAACTTATACTAAATTAAATAGTATAAATTAAGTAAAAAAATTTAAATTTTTACATGTAAACACCTCACTCGTAAATTAGATCGATTTCAACAATTTTGATTCGTTATTGAAGTTATTCTGATAAAATTTTGTAATTAAGCTCACCTAAGGACTTAGTAAGCTTAATAATGAGTAGATAATAGAGGTTAATCTAGAAGTTTGACCAAGTCAAACATTTGTGTTGTTAAGATTAAGAGATGCAACTATTTGGTGAACTTGACTTCAATATTTATTGAATTAGCATTAAAGTTCAAACAACGAATTCAAATTGTTGAAATCAATAATCTACTTCACAATTGATATATTTACATATAAAGGTTTTAAATTTTCAAATTAATTTACTATAAAGTAAACCGGTCAAAAAAAGAAGATTTATTAGTTAATTTGAATCTATTTATTTTTTAACATTAGTTGACCATTTTCTTTTATACAAAATTAATTCGAAAATTTAAAAACTTCGCATGTAAATGTATAACTCATGAAGTAGATCAGTTTCAACAGTTTGATTCGTTGTTTGAAATCAATCCGATAGATTTAGATTTAAGTTCACCAAAAAACTTGATAAGCTTAAGAACAACCTAGTTCTACTCTGATTTTATAGAAGTTTAATATAACTTAATGCAAAACTTCCTTAATTTTTTTCTAAACATTTATTTCCGGTTCAATTATAAACAATTAATTAATAGAGGGAATTTCACGTATACCCCTCAAAAACTTCAAAATTACGTATTTCCCGCTCTAAACTTGAAAATTATGTATTCCCTCTCAAAACTTAAAAAACTCACAAATTTACCCATTTATTGTCTTTTATATTAAAAGTTTAAAACTCATTTTAAATTTATAAAAAAAACCTTTTTACCCTTTATTAAAAGCATAAAACGTCCATCAGACTCAAATTTTAGTCTGATGGGTTCATCTACCGTCCGATCCGTTTTAAGATACATGCGCACTAGATCAGCACGAATCTTGAAGAGAACCTCCACGGATATTGAAGCGACGTGCACAGATCTTAAATCAGATCAGACAGTAGAGGAACCCATCAAACTCAAATTTGAGTACGATGGACATCGGATGCAACCCGTTCTCATACTTAAATGTCACCGTGTATACGTCACAAGTAAAAAATGAACCAATTTTCCTCGAAAATCGATGAAATATAAGACCGACATTTTCCTTAAACAAACTACAATTTTTTTTTATGTTTTTAATAAATGGTAAAATGAGTATTTTATAAATTTAAAATGAGTTCTAATATAAAAGACAACAAAATGAATAAATTTGTGAGTTTTTCAAGTTTAAAGGGAGAAATACGTAATTTCAAACTTCGGAGGGAAAAATATGTAATTTTATAGTTTTTGAGGGGTATATGTGAAATTCCCCCTAATTAATATATTGAACAATTATGAATTCTTACTTCGGAGGGAAAAATATGTAATTTTATAGTTTTTGAGGGGTATATGTGAAATTCCCCCTAATTAATATATTGAACAATTATGAATAATTCAACTCGTCCCTCAAATAATAAGCTACTAAGATTAAAATAAAAAAGGCGCAGATTCAACACGTTCGGTCACAGATTTGTGTGCCTTTTTCCATCATGAAAAAAAACAACAAAAAACATTAAAACGATTCCCTTTGTTTACAACGTTAACGTGTATGTCTTATTACCATGTCTTGTACCAACTCAATAAAAAGAAACATTGAAGCGCATCCCCTAAATTGACTAATACAGTAAGTATTATCTCTCATGGCTCCTGGGCATCTCCTTTTCTCTCTTCACTACATCCCTACACTCACAATCCTTATTCTACTTCTATCACAAACTGGAAATTGTTGCTTCACCCGCATTTTCTGCTTCGGCGACTCGATCAGCGACACTGGGAACTATCTGAAGTCTATCGGTAACGCCTATGACCCCATTGGTAATCTGCCATATGGGGAGACTTATTTCGGCCGCCCCACTGGCCGGTTTTGTGATGGACGGATAATTCTCGATTTCATTGGTTAGTGCACTGTACTCATAGATTTCTTCCTTCTATATATACTGAGTTGATTCATATGAATTCAGGGATAAAATTAGTAAAACAACAAACCCCCAGATTTTTATAATTTTAGTAGTTATGTTTTAACAAGTTATATTAATTTCATTGATTAGCGGAAGCATACGGGTTGCCATTTATCCCGCCATATCTCTCAGGAGAGAGCACAAACGAGAACTTCGGGCATGGTGTGAATTTTGCTGTTGGTGGTGCCACAGTACTGAACAATTCCTTCTTTGAATCCATGGGAATCGAGGTGTCCTGGACGGATTTCTCGCTTGGCACTCAGCTTGAGTGGTTCAAGAAATTACTACCTTCAATCTTGGAAGAACCAGGTATTATCCCAATGAAACCTCTTGTTTATGTTTATTTGTGGTTCATGGGTGCATAGCATGTATTTTGCTTATTACCAGTACCAGTACAACAAAAATTGGTCAAATTAAAGCACTAGGTAGTTTTTGGTGTGATTTGTCTCTAATTCTTCTATCTGTTCAGTTCTTATAGCTCTGTTTTCTTTTCTTAAATTGTTATTGTGTGTGTGTGCGGGTGCGCGTAGATGGCATGGAAAATCGACTGAGTCAGACCAGTATCGGTCGTGTCCGAGCCAATATTTACCCAAATTTTCCGCCCGAGTGTTTTTTCCGTTGAACCGGGTTGACTCATTTGATTTCCCGTCCTAGCTTTCTGTTGTATCTTGAGGTTGGGACTTGAGAGCAAGAAAATCATTAATTGTTATTGTTTGATTTGAGATTTTAAGTTCAATTTTGCATCCTTTGAAGAAAAATAATAGTGCTACAAAAAAATTGGAAAGGATCTGGGTTGGGAGGAAGAATCTACAAATAATTCTGTGGCTAGACTTGATGTATAACTTTCTACTGTAGAAAATTTGAATTCTAATGGTTCAAAAGAAACCTCAACCATTTTATATCTAGATCCAATGAATTATATATTCTTTTAATAGGCCTCTGGGTCTGGGAAGTCCCTATTTGTTTTATTTATATATATTTTTTATTTGACAGTAATTTTTAATTTTTTTTTGTTTGACTAAAGTAAAGAATGGAACTGTACTAGGCTACAGATTTTGATTATTATGAAAATGTAAAATTAGAAATAAAACAATTTATTTCTTTTTTTTGGAATATCATTAAGGATTTTTATTATTTCATAGAATAGTCTATTTTATTTTAAAATTAGATAAATTTTAATTTTGAAGTAATTACACTACAAATTTGATTGTTATCCGTCCGAATATAATTATTATGAGTCTTTTTTTTAATCGATGGCGATGTTCTAAGTGACAACGCTGTAAATACTTGGAACCTAGATTTTAGTTAAAATAACTTCTCCATGTATTCAACTGATGGTTATGTATTGTGTTATTAAGTTTAGAGATATATGGTGCAATTATAATGAGATAATTATTTAATAACATACATGATACCAACTCAATAGAAAATTAACTAAAGATTAATTAACTGGCTCCTAATATTTTTTGTGTTATAATCATTAACAGAACAACACACATTGCATGCACAAATGCATGTAATTAATTAAGATTCATCATTCAACATTGCCATAATTCCAAAAATAATGGAACATATACATGTACCCATCCAAAATTCAAGAAATATTAATTGTACATAACATTCATGAACATATAGGCTAGAAATATTTAATATATATGCAACATTCATACACAAAATACACAACATCCATACACAAAATACACAACATATATCCATACAAAATATATTCCTGAACATATCTAGTATAACAACAAACTCTTTTCGACATGTACAGTGTCGAGTCCTGCAGCTTAATTCCAATTCTACAACTCAATCCCACCCACTATAGCTATATGTTCCTCCGTTATACGTTCTATATCTATGATCGCAATAACTATTCATTATATGATAGTTCCTAAAATTTTGTAATTCTCTTGTACCAAGCATTAGAGATATTTCATCACTCACCACACCATGGTATCAAACCTCCAGTACTTGACCTCAATCATCTCGAGATTTCTTCTTGAAGATGCTTGAACCAGCACCGGGATTTTTGGATGTACAATTATATCCTCAACTGGCAAAGCATCACAGTACTACAACAAATTAACAATTAATCAATTGATAACTAGATCTTTACTTTAACTTACAGCAATTAATTAAATAATGGAAGCTATTAAGTTGGAAAATTATATACTTACAGAATTCTCATGTTGTACTATTGTGAGCTTTGTCAAGTTTGAACAACTCTTTATGATCCAAGTTTCCATTTGTAAAAAAAAATACGTACAAATGAAAACAGTGACAACCTTTAGGTTATAAAATTTTGAGAGTTCTGGCGACAAAACTGTTGTTGGCAGTTCATATATATATATATATATATATATATATATATATATGTAATTAGGGATAAAAATATACAAACAAGAGTCATAACAATTAATTAAACTATAAATTCAATGCATGCATGCATGTAATTAGCACACCAATTAATATGCATATGCAATTCGGGACCTTTAATGTTTATGCTTCTTTATCTTTATTTCATAACATCCACTAATTAATAAATTGACTGTGCAGAACGCGGCAGGTCTATCATGAGCAGTGCTCTGTTTGTGTTAGGGGAGATAGGAGGAAACGATTACAATTATCCATTGTTTCAAGGGAGAACACTAGATGAAGTACGAACCTTTGTCCCTGATGTAATCAGAGCCATCAGTTTAACCATCCATGTACGCATTTTTTTTCTTTTCGTTTATTAGCATAGTTTCAAATAATTTCACATGCACAGGAATATGCCAATGCTAATTAACATATAATTATACAGGAATTGATCAGTCTTGGAGCGAAAACATTATTGGTTCCAAATAGTTTCCCGACAGGATGCGTTCCGAGGTATCTTACGCAGTTTCAAAGCCAGAAAAAGGAAGACTATGATCCACAAACAGGATGCATCAAGCACTTAAATGAGTTTGCAGAGTACCACAATGCAATGCTTTCAGAGGAGCTTACAAAGCTTCGGGTTCTCTATAATGATGTGAATATTATCTATGCAGATTACTACGAATCATCCATGAATATCTTTCGCAATCCGAAGAAATTAGGTAAGAATTTCGCAATCAAAATCCACCCAACAAGCCACCGAAAATCTTGTTTGACTATTATGTATGCAGATTATTAATTGTATGTCAATATGGTTATCAAAACTTTGATATCGACTTTTTAGAATTCAAATAACATAATTACAAAATAGAACTATAAAAATGGTTCTTCCGTAAAGAACTTGTTACCTATATATTCCACAAAAGAAAATAATATACTCATTACTTGATATTGATTTTTTTTGCTGAGCTATACATTTTCTCATATTTAATTATACATAAGAATCACTTTTCAAGTAGATAAGAAATACTTTAAAATAATGTTCTTCTATTTATCTTGTGCACTAATTACATTCACTAAAGTAGCTGGCAAGTTAATGTATTTCAATTTATTCCATTACTAGCTCACTATACTAAAAAATTGTTACATTTTTTGTGTAGGTTTCAGTTACCCTTTAATGGCATGTTGCGGGGCCAAAGGCCCTTACAATTACTCATCAATGGCAACATGTGGAAATCAAGGTTCTACGGTTTGTTCGGACCCATCAAGGTACGTATCATGGGATGGGCTCCACTTGACAGAGGCCGCATACAAGGCGATTGCACATGGAGTGCTACGAGGGTCGTACTCTTCCCCTCCCATAAGTAACATTTGCTCCGATATCATGCATGATTCAGAGAGCCTTCTTCTCGATCCCTCCAACGCAATGTAGTGGGTGAGATAGACTACATACAGGCATCTAAAAGAAATCTGAACTTATTTTTCCTTTGTATATATATATCATTAGTAGTTGTAAGGAATGTTTTAGGTTGAAAAAATAGCAAGAGAATTTGCATTAAGCACTTGTACTGAAATTTGTTGTACTGTCCATGGAAGGACGTATTGACAAAAAAAAAAGGTGATTGGGCCAATTTATCTTTGGATGATACTTCAGCCCAATATAGTTTTTATAAGATTGGAACTGTTGTACCGGAGTAAGGCCCAAGTTTATGCCTATGAAATTTGATTGATATCTAATTTTGTCGATTTTTTATACCCGTACCAGAGTAAGGCCCAAGTTTAGTATTTATTGATCATACTAACTTAATTGTTGATTTTTTAAGCTATACATTTAGAGTATTAATAAAAAACTTCTGCAAATATTCTAAAATTTACATCTGGAACTAGTTTGGCCTTAACAAAATATATATATATATATAGAGAGAGAGAGAGAGAGAGAGAGAGAGAGTGTGGCTAATATCAAAATGTTTGCATTAAGGCCCTCGTGCAACTAAGTCGTTTTTTGGATTTTCAAAGTCTAAACAGTCGATCCAAACCGTTAGATGTTCAATCTATATTAAAATCTGCTCGGATACCAAATTTTACATTTTTTTGAATTTTTTTACTATTTATTAAGCCACTTTGAAAATTACTGATCCGGGTGAAAAGTAAAAACAGTGCAACCAAATTCTGGACCATTTGATCCACAATTTTCAAAGTGGCTTCATAAATAGTAAATAAATTTTAAAAAATGTAAAATTTGGTCTCCAAGCAGTTTTATATAGATTGAACATCTAACGGTTTGGATCGACTGTTTGGACTTTAAAAATCCGAAAACGACTTGGTTGCACGAGAGGCTCGGTGCAAACGTTTTGATATTAGCCTCTCTCTCTCTCTCTCTCTCTCTATATATATATATATATATATATATAGATGCTACAATGCTTTGGGAAGTAAATAGGGTATTTTAATATTAGCTACTCTCTCTCTCTCCATGGAAGGACGTATTGACCAAAAAAAAAAAGGTGATTGGGCCAATTTATCTTTGGATGATACTTCAGCCCAATATAGTTTTTATAAGATTGGAACTGTTGTACCGGAGTAAGGCCCAAGGTTAGGCCTATGAAATTCGATTGATATCTAATTTTGTCGATTTTTTTTACCCGTACCAGAGTAAGGCCCAAGTTTAGTATTTATTGATCATACTAACTTGATTGATGATTTTTTTAGCTATACATTTATAGTATTAATACCAAAATACTTCAAATATTCTAAAATTTACATCTGGAACTAGTCCGGCCGCAACAAATATATATATATAGAGAGAGAGAGAGAGTGGCTAATATCAAAACGTTTGCACCAAGGCCCTCATGCAACCAAGTCGTTTTTGGATTTTCAAAGTCCAAAGAATCGATCCAAACCGTTAGATGTTCAATCTATATTAAAATCTGCTTGGAGACCAAATTTTACATTTTTTGGAATTTTTTTACTATTTATTAAGCCATTTTGAAAATTGCTGATCCGGGTGAACAGTAAAACAGTGCAACAAAATTCTGGACCATATGATCAGCAATTTTCAAAGTGGCTTAATAAATAGTAAAAAAATTCCAAAAAATGTAAAATTTGGTCTCCAAGCAGATTTTAATATAGATATCACATCTAACGGTTGGGATCGATTGTTTGGACTTTAAAAATCTGAAAACGACTTGATTTCACGATGGCCTTGGTGCAAACGTTTTGATATTAGCTACTCTCTCTCTCTCTCTCTCTCTCTCTCTCTCTCTATATATATATATATATATATATATATAAGCTATTGTATAAACATTTATAGATGACTTCAATGCAATAATTAATAGATGACTTCAGCATTCTCACTAAAACTTTGGCTCAAACGAAAAATCCAAATCTATATTTTAGACCCTCCAGATATTATCAATTGATAACGGACCATCTAAAGCAAGTTATGGAAGAAACACAAAATCAAATCAAGTATTGCATCATCCATGCAACAGGACTTGTACACAGCCATACAAGCGGCATCTACGTAAGCTATGAATTTAAACGTACATACTAGAGAGAGAAAGAGAGATGACGCTTCCCTTCCCTTCCCTTCCCTTGCCTTGATTAGTGCTAAATAAAATAAAATGCACATGAGGTCAAAACTAAACATAAAGTTATATATGCCTTGCTTACTATTTTCACACTTCAATGAAATAACGTCATTAAATATTAATAAGTCCAAACTCATTAGTCTTTTGGGGCTTACACAGGGAACAACAAGGAAAATGAGTCCAAACACATTTCTTCTTAGTTCCCCAAGTACGCGTTAGAAACACATTATTTTGGATATGTAATTCAATACGTACTCATAGGAACAATAAGGAAAATGATATCAAATTTTTCTTAAATACTAGATCCACATACATTTTTTCATATCCTAGATGAGACAAAGCATTCAAAGAGCAGTTCCGAAATGGAGACTATTCAAAATTAATCCCAATCAGATTAATTTTGAACGGGTATAAACCTAAAATGCATACTAAATGTTCCGGTATCGGACTATCTTTACAAGACATAGTTAAATCTAATTTCCAATACATTGTAGATTTGAGATATAATTCATGCTAGTTTGTAGCTAATTATATTAAGTAGCTAATAGATTTTTTTTAGGCTAATGATACTTATGTTCATTACAATCTCTACATAAATCCTGCCCTATTATGTTTCTATTTCTAAATTAAAGAGTGAAAAGGCAAGGTGTTAAGATTCAAAAATTGTTTTCAACCAAACATTTCATATTTCAAGAACCAGGTATAGCTATGCATTTTGTTATATTGTAACAGAAGTATTAGATAATTGATGGAAAAACTTACATCGAGTAATCTAAGAAGCGAGAGGCGCACCTCAAAATGGAAAAATATTAATATACGTCCTTCATCATTTACTTCTCACAGAGACATTTCCTCAAACACCAGCCAAGCATCATATCTGTGCAAAAACAAAAGAAAACAACTTTATTTCTATCAAGCTGATTTCTATTAAAATCAAAATAGAAAATCCTAAAACTGTCATAATCTCATTTGCTGGATTTCCTAAAAAATGAAATAAATACCATAGAAGGCAAAATCGGCCGTTCCGGAGCGGAATCGGCCGTTCCGGAGCGGAATCGGCCGTTCCGGAGCGGAATCGGCCGTTCCGGAGCGGAATCGGCCGTTCCGGAGCGGAATCGGACGGTACCGATCTGATTTTAGGCCGATTTACCCGGTTATTGAGGATTTTCGTCAAATTTCGGCCGTTCCGGTCACATTTCAGACAAATTTCGTCCGTTTCAGACCGAAATAGACCGATTCTACTGAAACGGCCGAAACGCTAATTAACCAAACTCAAAAAAAAAATTTTGCGGTCTCTGTGATTTGAACTCGCGCCCTTCAGCATAGCCACCAAACACAACTCCACTACACCAAATAATACTTCTTGTATAAAACTACAACTCACTTCTATATATCCATTTCAACTCATTTCTATATATCTATTTAGTTGTAATGTTTGTATTATATTGTATTAGTAGATTATTTGATTGTAATAATTTTTCTAAATTTTTTATCAATTTTTTTCTATTTTTTAGTGTAAAACAAGTTTTTGCCAAAAAAGTCCGATTTTCCGATCCGATTCGGCCGATCCCGACCGATTTTTCCGATCCGGATCGGGATCGCTCGGTGCCGATCCCGATCCCGATCCCGATACCGATTTTTCCTTCTATGATAAATACATAGAAAATTAACTCTTTGTTCCATAAACTTCTAAAATTCAAGCCAGTGAAAGATATGAATGGATATCAAAATTTAGAAGCTAAACAATTCTGAAAGTTGTTTACCAGTAATATCATTCTATTTTTACCTTTTGGTTTTAGTCAAATCAGGACATCTCTGTATGGTCAATTTCAACAATGTCAAATTGTCCAAGTTTTTTCTCTATTCTTTTTTGCTTGTCATTTTATTGACAAACAAATTTCATATCATACATGCCTCCTCAAAAAGAAGTAGATATAAATTGAGTTCGATTCGAGATATACCAAAATAGTAGATATAAATTTGCATTTAATTAGATTTTCAAGTTCTAAATGAATATAAAATTAACCATCATATATAAGTTTCGTATATTCTTGTAAATCCACATTTGAATTATATTAGGAAATAATCAAAATTTTATATTCGGATTATCATAAAAAGTTAAACTCAAATTTTATTAATTATGTATAAACTCAAATTAGAAACAAAGATTGAAGGAATGCAACCTATATATATAGATAATTAAGCTGAGTTATCTCTCAACTCAGTCCCAAAAACTGAGTACATTATATACAAAAAAGGAAGCTCACATACATATATAACAGTCCTAAGCGCCTCCTCTGATCTCTGGGTCTTCTTTTCTATGCATTTACTCCTATTCACAACCGAAGATGCCCTTGCAGCTTGAGAGAATTAATTTGTTGTATACCCAAATGAATTATGCACAAATGAGAGCCTCTTTTATACAGATGAATTACGAACTAGATGATTACTTACTGACGGGGTCGGGGTCTTCCAGCAGCTACCGATCGGGTCTTCCAGCAGCGATCGGGTCAGGGACAGGGTCGGGTCGGGGTCGGGACGTCGGGGTCGGGGTCGGGGTCTTCCAGCGGCGACGCGATTTTTTATTTTTATTGTTTGGCTAACCTAAAACGTGGGAGGGAGGAGACAGAGAAGGAATGGCGCGAGTTCTTCAGGGACACCCTTCAGCGATCGGGACAAATCGGTCGCTGAAGGCTTTTGGCGCCGGTCGCTGAAGGGGTCGTCGCCAAAAATAGTTTATTAAATTTTTTTTTTTGAGGGGGTCTTCAGCGACCGGCGACCGAACCGGTCGCTGAAGACCTGTTTTGTTGTAGTGTGATTAATTAATTATGTTGTAGGTAATTTGGTTGTTCTAACATTATAAATTGCTTCCACTATATATCAACACTATATATAGATGGAGGAATGTAGTAATTTTTTTCAATGTGTGTGATTAAAATGTTGATTGTATGTTTTGCGGCTAATGAAAATGTCTTCTTTTCTTTTTCTTTTTCTGTATGTGCATTTGACTAGCAAATATATGGTTACTAGCTCATTATATATAAACAACATATTAATTTCAAAATATATATAAATATCATACACGATTACAAAAAAATAACAGTGTATGAACGTCAAAGCTAACATGGTTCTCGTACAACAACTGTGCATGTATCTACAAGATCATACATGGTTAACAAGACCATGGTTAACAGGAATGGCGCTGAGGGAGAAGAGGGAACTGACGGGTGGGGCCCGAATCAGTTCTCTCGTGCGTTTAATTTCAGGTATAGCATGCGCCTGTTTTGCTGTGAACCGTGTAGAGCCTTGTGCACAGTATCATGTGCTCCGAGTCTAGGCGAAACGAAAGGGGTCACGGGTGCTGGGTTTAAACCCAGCGACATTCAGTCGATCTTGCGTGCTCTTGGCGCACGATGAGCCATACGGCTGTCAGTCCAGCTCATGCAACTTAATTCTCATGTTCCGGGTTCACTTAAATCAAGGGTTCAGCGAAAATGAGTTTGAGCCATTGACATGCATGCCCCATTCTACTCGGATTTGTTTGGTTCCCCCAATTTGCACCCATAGGCTGTTTAAACAGGAATTTTGCTAAGTCCCACAATGATTTGTACCCAGCATATTATCCAGCAATTGTTTTATTTGTATGAAATTATTTCCTTTGTGATTTTGCATGTAGAATATTACCTAGAATTTTAATATGTTGTACCCAATTTATTTTGAAGAGCTTATGTATAATTTTGGCATTCTTCAAGCACTTTTGATTGTCCAAAAATTGCTATCTATCATGTTGAATTTAAATAAAAACTTTTTATGGTCAAACACCTATCAATGATGAATCCATCGAGTTGATCATGAAATCCTTGACAATAGAGTCATCTATCAGCCATCGCTGATAATTTCATCGGCCTTAGACGGTTGGAGAATTGTTCCATCAATATGTCCGAGTTTCTCTCCCGGACAGTTTCATCTTCAACATCTGTAACCAAAGGTAGAAATTCTTTCCATCAAGTTTGATTGTCATTGCGGAAGCGAATCCCTCTTGACTTGGGTTACTCGGTTTTTGTTGAAGAAGGATTTGAGATAAGGTATTTGTTAAGCTTTCAAGAAGAAAAGATGGATCAGGTTTATCATATTTTTTCAGCTATAGGAAAAAGTTGGTGATGAGAAGAAAAAACTGACTTTCCGAGAGAAAGAAAGTGAAGATAAAAAAAAAACAGAGACTGTGCAATATCAAAACTGACTGCACAAGGAATTACGTAACCGCCAACAATGGCTCTGATACCATGTCAAATTGTTAGAAAATATGAACACAAAGCTCCTGTAATTCCCTGTGCAGTCAGTTTGTGATATTGCACAGTCTTTGTTTTATTTTCTTTATCTCTCTCGAAAAAATTCAGTTTCTTAATTCCTTGTGCAATCAGTTTGTGATACTGCATAGTCTCCTCTATGAGAGGTAAATCTCTCCATTTGCATTAACAATTTCTTGGGAGTGTTGTGTTTCAGTTTGGTGCCAATTTCACCGTAGGAGGTGCAACAGCTATGAACCATTATTCCTTCAAGGAAAAGGGAATATCAGTTGATCCAAGGGTTGGCTTCTTGGCACTTCAGATCCAATGGTTTAAACAGCTAAAAGTGCATGGTCTGCTCTGATTCAGGTATCTTTGTTTAAATCTATCTAGTTGTATATAATATATCAGATCTTAATCATTGATGTATTAATTATTGGTTGTTTTTATTTCTTTAATGGTTTTTGGAATTTCATGACAATGGTATCAACAATCTTGAGGGGGGGAGGGGGCCAAAGAATTAAACCTCAATTTCAGGTCAAAAGAAAATTTAAAAGTAACTCTCAGTGATGAAATTAACCTAGCTCATTCTCTTCTTTTAGTCCAAGTCCGTAAATTTTATTTTCGTTTAATATACATGAGTACTTTGCAAAGCTCAGATTGATCCGTACTATGAATTCATATCTTTGTTTTTAAAGTTCAAACGGTCGATCTGAACTCCTCAACATGATCTCTGTATAAAAATGTATTTGTAGATCAAATTTTATATTTTTTTAGAGTTTTTTACTATTTGTTTAGATAGGTATGTAGAAAATCACCTGACCTAAAGACTATGAATTATTCGAAAATAGCAATTTTTTATCGATCTAAAAAGATAGTAAAAATAATTCTAAAAAATATAAAATTTATAAAATCTTCTAAGTAGTACAAACACACTGGTCATTATTGGTTAGCTGACTAAAGGTATCTGTGTTTCATCATGAACAGTGGTGATTACCATCCTAAACCATGGTTAGCGTAAACTATTTGATTGTCAACCTTGCAGGATTTGATAGATCGCATGTTTCAAAGTCGAAACAAAAACTTCATATTAGTTTATTTATGAGTAAGACTAGAAAGTTACCGGTAGTACTTAAGATAACTTTTTTATTAGTAAGAAAATTCTTATGTATGCTTGCGTCCATATCTCATTTTCAATTCACTACAGCAAAACGGAGCTTCAGCGACCGGTGGTAACGCCGGTCGCTGATTCTCAATTTTTCTCCAAAAATAAAGATTTTCACTCAAATTCCGGCTGACCAACTGTATCAGCGACCGGTAGCAGCGACCGGCGACAACACCGGTCGCTGAAAGTTTTTTTTTTTTTTCGCTGAAAAAAACGCGGCTGCTGAAAAATAAACGGCGCGCCTTTATCAAAACGTCTCCGCCAAAATCAAACCTTCCCCAAAATCAAAACGCCCGACCCCCCCTGCGCCGCCCGAGCTCCCTCCGCCCGACCCCCCGCTGGAACCCCGACCCCGATCACTGACCCCGACCCCGACCCCGATCAGCGACCCCGACCCCGCTCTCTGACCCCGACCCCGACGCTGTGACCCCGCCGCTGGAGATCGGAGTGACCCCGCCACCTCGGGTGGTGTCGGGTCTTGTGCGGTCCAGCTGGCGAAGCTTGGGCCAGAAATGTTGAAGCACGGTATCTCGTCCGTAGACTCTTCGTCGGATCGGCGGATAACAAGTTGGCTTTCCAAAAGGTTTGACTAGATATTTTTAGTAGAAATCTTTCCAAAAGTTGGTTTTAGTAGTTTATTGAATTGAGAATAAATTTCTCATTAGGGATAATTACTGTAGTTCGATAAGTAGGTAGGTAAAAGTTGATTTGAGACAGATCTTGACAGATAACTTTATATTTGTTGTTGTTGCTGGTTGTTGCTGGTTCTGTCATTAACTTTATATGTATGTGCATTTGTTAGAAGTAGTTAAATAGCAATCAATATCTGATAGAATTATTTACCATTATGAGAATATGCGTATTAACTGCTTTCGCATGTGCCCTTAAGCTGCAGCGCAAAAATAGTGGTGAAATGTTTCTTAATTAACAGATCAAGACACTAAATTAACAGGTGAATGTGAAAGTAATAGCTTTCGAGTATGTGCTAAATGTTATCATGGGAATGACTGCCGGAAAGCGGTACTATGGTGAGGAGGCAAAGGATTGGGATGAGGCGACGCAATTCAGGCAACTGATTGAAAAGGTAGCAGCACTCGCTTCTTTTGATAGGGACTTGTTTTGACAAGGGACTGTTATCATCTGTAACTCATGTGAGCTGACCTAAATATATTTAATACCATTAGGCTAATGTAGATATGCATGTGCGTATTATTAAGAAGCTTGGTGAAATGTAGGAAATTTGTGAACTTATCAAAACATTTAACTTGGTAAGTATTTTAAATTTTATGTATCTTATTCTCTTATGGAACTACTTTTTTAATTCATACAAGTGCAAGTGCAAGTGCATGACCATGTCAACATCTTAACCTCTAGAGGTTTTTGAAGTTAAGTTTATAGTACTGCTAGCTTCTGTTGTTATACACTAAATGATTTTGTTTTCCTGATTAGGAAATTTCTATGCCAACATAATGCCACAAATATTCTTGTGTAAAAATAAGAACATTATAGTTTGCTAACCACTTGGGTGGTCATGATCCCTTATCCGGTTTACTGAGAGTCTGATCCCTTATCCGGAATACTATTCGACTATTCAACTGGCATCCTTGGTACGACAATGGAAAGGTTAGTTCATTTCTTTTAAATAGAACTGGTACGCACACCAGACACACTATTTGCGTACCGACCTAGTTTTCTGTGCTGGTTCTTTGTACCAGTTCATTGGTGAACTGGTAATTGGTTTCAATACCAACGATGTATGTATCTGTTATCAATTAAGCTTCTATTTAACTTGGGTTATTGCTTGTAATGTCATGCTTTAATTTTTTATTTACTAAATTGTTGTTTTATTTTATATTTTTGTAGGTGCTATTGCAAGCTCGTGTGGGGAGGATGGTAGAGGGGCTAGATCTAAACTGAGCTGTTTCATGAGTTGGAAGGACCGTGAAGTTGCAAGCTCAGACAAGGACCGTGAAGTTGACTATTTGGTTGTGGAACTCAACTGAGCTGTTTCAAGGTTGTGAAACTCAACTCAACTGTTTCATGAGTCACAAAGATGGTTTCTGTGTCATTGAGTCTTTTAATTTCAGAATGATGGAAACAAATCAAGTAAAATTTTAGTGGATGTGCTTAAACTTATAGTTCACATCGAACTGATAGTAAACTGCAGCTTGTATCCAGTACTGAATTAATGATTGCATTTGTGACCTATTGAAATGGCTGCAATGGGTAAAAACCAATTAATGTGCATCCTCTTCCTTCTTTTTTGCATTTAGATTTCTTATGCACATAAATGTGATTTGGTATTCTTGGAAAGCATTTGTATATTATGGGAGAGTAATTTGGTTAACAGCAAATCTAACTATTTCAGGATGACTTTTTGCCAAGAACACCAACTCCCTTTTTTTTTCTTTTCTTTACTTATTTTCTCACTCCCTTATCTATCTAAATGTATTGCAGGTGCTTCCATTGCAGTGACAAACTCACCCAAAAAAATCAGCTGGAAGTTAAGTAAGAGTTTTTTTGCAAATATTGTGTATCATATTTAACTATTTATGCTACCAGTGCGGATTTAACTGTAGTTCAAGCCAATAAACCAAACTAAATATCAAAGAAGCCCAAAAGAACTCTGATCTGTGCCAATTATTGATTTTGAATGTTTATTAATTGTAATTCTATCATTCTTTTAGGGCATTTGTGATATGTGCTCTGACGATTCTGACGAGTTCTCAGGCTATACTTATATATTGGTCGAAGCAATCGACAACTAGTCCAAAAGATCCTACACAGGATGAGAAACTTGCAAAGTACAAGTATAGTGTCACCACCTCAAATTTCTTGGTTAGTAAATTTATAATTTAGTTATGTAACTTTCGAATTTGTATTTCATATCTGCATTTTAGTTCAATGATTAAGAGTTCTTACCATGAACGGCACTTTGGCTTGACGATTCTGACGAGTTCAAATCAATGATGTCTATGTGTGCTGCTGAGACCAACATAGCTAGGGTTTTTCTTAGGCAAGGGGTTTATACATATTAATTTGATTGTGAGGGTTATTTATATGGCTAGTACCAGTTCATCAATTTATCTGTTTCAATTATAAGGCTGTGCACTTAGATCCCATGCTGATACATGTACAATTAATGTGAATGTTTACAAGGCCTTATTTGTAAAATTTGCAGGTGTCAACATTTGAGCAGTCCATACTGTTACAGTGAGGTTCTAATAACAGAAGAATGAAATTTTATTTAATCATTCTTTACAACAATTGATGTCTCTTCTGCAGTCCATACTGTTACATTTGATTTATATTTAGTTTATTTAATTGTTCTTTACAACAATTGATTTCCATACTCTCTTTTGACACTAGTACCTGGATTAGTTAGGTTAATTGGATTGTAAATGACATGTTTAGTTACAGTGTATGTGTCGATGTTAATTGGATTTTAATTACTATTATGTATATGTATCAATGTTTTGTATTTATTTATTGTATATATTGACATTTATATTTAAATTTGTGTGTATGTTTATGTTGTACTGTTGGTACGTGTCGTACCAATTATTAAATGGTGCAAATTTAAATAATATAACAAAATATAAAAAAACCTGACAGAAGAGTATCAGCGACGTTTTAAGTATCAGCGACCGATATATTTGGTAGCAGAAAGTTTTTGATGACGTCAGAAAAAAAACGACAGCGACCAAAAAAATTTGGTCGCAGAAAATTATCAGCGACCGGGTGACGTATTATCAGCGACCGGTGACGTCATCAGAAGAGTATCAGCGACAATGCTTACAGCGACCGGAGTATCAGCGAACCAAATTGACTTTCAGCGACCGGAATGAGTATCAGCGACCGGCTGAAAATACTATCAGCGACCAAAAATTTGGTCGCTGATGCCCCTTTCTGCTGTAGTGATTTAATGTTAAAATTATTCAACAAATGTTGACTATGGGGCCATTTCTTTTCTCACTAGTACAAAAAACCCCTTCACCGACCCTCAATCACCGACTGTTTTAATATGTAACAGTCGGTGTAGAGATTGCTGGTAAATTGTAAATAAGAAGAACCTCAACACTGACTGTTCCACTACAAAAAACCGTCAGTGAACCAACACTGACTGTTTTCTGAAAAAACAGTCGGTATTGCTAATACCCTACACCGACTGTTTTTTTTAAAAAACAGTCGGTGTTGAGAAGTCACCAACACTGACTGTTTTTTTTAAAAACAGTCGGTGTTGCTCACACCCTACACCGACTGTTTTTTCTAAAAAACAGTCGGTGTTGAGCAGTCACCAACACTGACTGTTTTTTTAAGAAACAGTCGGTGTTGCTTCCAACCTACACCGACTGTTTTTATGAAGAACAGTCGGTATTGAGCAGACAGTCAGTGTTTTCATTCTCTGAACATTTTATTGCGCGCGTTTCTTTCTTTCGATCAGCCGCCAAGCCCCTTCTAAATTTCAATTCCCTCTCCGAAATTTCAATTTGTGTTAAACCCTCTTACCCTCTCTCTCTCTCTCCAATGCAGAAAATTTCATAACCGGTCTCTCTCCGCCTCCGCTCTTCCTCTTTGAGACAAACCCTAAGAACCGCCCTGCTCCGCCTATCCTCAGCCCCGCTTAGTCCCCCTCAACCCCGCTCAGTCCCGCTTCCCTCCCTCCTGCCTCTCTTCATTCCTCAGCCTTTCCAAGGTAAATCGCACTAAACAAACAAATTTCTCCTCTTCTCCTACCAAGTCTGCTCCGACTACAGTGTTATCTCCCTCAGTGGACCCACCACGAGATCGGTTGGCCCCGCAATGTACTTTTACAGTTTTAGTACCAATATCGGCGCATTTTACTCATTCTCCGTCTCTGCGCGAAAAGGTACCATCTTGATACTTTATTTCCAGTTGTTTGGATTTTGTTTTCCTGATAGAATTTTGTCAATTTTGGATGCTCCGTACTGGCACTAGTACAGAATAACAAATTAGCCACGGTCAAAAATTGAAATTACTCACGGATTCGCTACCGTGACTCATGCTGGCGTTTGTAAAAAATTTTACCCAAATCTCAAGTTACCCTACTTGACAAACACCAAAATAATGCCACTGATGTAACCAAAAAGAGGCTGCCAAAATTGAAGTTCAATTATTAGGATAAAAGAATTGAAGCAATTTATATTTAGTTTTTTGTAATCGTTTTCTTTGGTGTAGTTATTTTATCTATTTTCGTTTAATTGTAGGATTCTTTCTATCGTGGGCTGACAGCTGAGGAGTCAGAGCAAGTGCAAGATTACAATTTTGACCATCCTGGTACTTCATTTCTTATTTTAATTAAGTACACTCTTACTAGAGGTATAACCCAATTAATTTCATGTTTCAATCAAATTTTTTTCTATTTGCATGATGATAGTGATACTGGTAATGACGCACCAGCTGCAGATGGGACCAGTGGTTTTAAAAATTGAATATCTTTTAAACTTTCATGCAGCTGCTGATGTCTTGCTTTGGAGAAACAAGAAGATTTCTTCTAGTGTTTTAGGAGCTGCAGCTGCTTCTGGCTTACTCTCTAGGTATGTGCAAAAGATTTATCAGCTGCAGATTTCACCTTTATATGTTTTTCCTCCGAAGTATGGATAGTCAAGGCAAACGTTAACTGCAGTCTGAAATCACACGGCACTAAACTTGTACTGACCTTGAATATTTAAATGTATTTTCAGTACTGATAGCAGTTACAAGGTTGGGCAATTGCTGAAGATGATTTCTTATTTCTTCTATGCAAGAATGTTTGTTATTTAGTGATTGTTTAATGGATTTTCATTTGATTTAGATATTCTCTTCTCCGCCCTGAGTTCATAATGGAGAAGCACGAGAAACCAGGTGGTGCCACTGAATACTCGTGTAGTCTTCAGCTACCATGTAATGCTCCATTCAAGAAGCTTGAAGGTCCTGTTTGCAGTTCAATGCGCCTCGCTCAGCAAGTAACTTGGCTGCTCTTTCTTGTTTATTTTTACTGGCTTGTAGTAATTAAAGATGTTTGTAGAAAACACTTATTATTACGATCTAACTGTTAATAAATGAAAAATATTACTGCCAAAGTGGTAATCAATTAAACTATAATGGTTTCCAAACCCTGATTATTGAGGCACTCAATGTTTTTAACTATATGAAGTTTGATAGGATCTTTTATTATCTTGAGGGGAAGTTATCTCAAATAATTAGACATTTTTAATTTCAGATACATAAAGTTGGTGAAGAAATATGGGTTGGAGATCTCTCAACCCGGACTTGAGTCCAATAAGGATTTTGCTTACCAAATTACGCATATGGATTTGAGTTAAAAGTGAAAGAAACCTAATATTGGACAACAAAATCTCGCATATGGATTCCTTTTTTCCAACACACTTGTTTTCTCATTGAAACTATATAATTGATTAACATATAAAGTAGATAACTATGGAAGTAATATATTTGGGTGCAAAATGAACAAGTTTGATGTTTTTTTTTCATGTTCTAATGCTGCACCTAAATTGCATAAGAAAAATATGAACTCCCCATAGATTCTCATGCTTTTTATCCCTGCATTAGGGTGAAAAGTATGTAGTCCTAATTATATGACAAGTATTAGTTAGGATTATATAGTTATTAACTTGTAGATATGATAAAATTCTATTGACATTACAAACTTAAGTGAGCCTTTGTTAACTTAACTCCTATATTATTTCTGAAATATACGGGATCATCGACAACTTGGAGGATATGCCTTAGCAAAAGTAAAATATAACTACTATACTTCTACCAAACATGGAGCTATAATTTTGATACAAAGCTGGCTTGACAGTTTAGGAATAGTTTTAACATCATGTAACAATTTCCAAATAATTATTTATTCTCTATTTCAGAGAGTTGTACCTTGCTCAAGGAAAAAGCTGGTACAGGTACCAGGCTCTTTCAGCTATAAACAGCTTCTCCCTTATCTAATGGAGATGGA
The DNA here is from genome assembly GCA_025461045.1 of Carex parvula. Lineage (NCBI taxonomy): Eukaryota > Viridiplantae > Streptophyta > Magnoliopsida > Poales > Cyperaceae > Carex > Carex parvula. Next base: position 80,926 of record JAJGRW010000657.1, on the reverse strand, counting down.
TAAAAATGGTACTAATTCAAGCTCTATTGACTTCTAGTTTGTTCCCACGAACAACTTTTCTTTTGGTTGCACTAATTATATTAATTTCTTTTTATATTGTAGAGGTTCAAGCCTCTTCAACTGAGGAGAAAGCATGCAATCCAGATGCAGATTCACCAAATTCCATACTTGTCAAAACCTTGATTTTTCTGAGATTCCAGTTTCTAACAATACATAAGAGTTCAATTTGGAGCATCCCTGTATTATTAGTATCTATAGCCTTGTAACGATTACTTGTAGATGCATCTTCTTCAGCAAATATCAACAACTAATTATTTGTTTATTTGAATACACCTAACTATTAACTAATATCATTTCCATTCTTTCGGTATATTTAACTGTGTATATAGTGTGTGAATAATTAACAATTTATTGTGGGCTTGTGCATTGTTCGGCTGAATGGGTGAATGGGTGATCCAATGCATTGTTCGGCTGAATGGAGGCATTTAAATCATTGTATACGGCTGAATGGGTGATTCTACCTACTAACTAGAATCACCGACTGTTTTTAACAAAAACAGCCGGTGTTGGGTACCCTATACCGACTGTTTTTTAAAGAAAACAGTCGGTGTTGGTACCTACACTGACTGTTATTTACCCGTCAGTAAAGATATACCTATACCGGCGGCGCCATCACCGACGCCTCAATAACAGTCGGTATAGGGTTTTTTTAACAGTCGGTGAAGGGGTTTTTTGTACTAGTGTCTTATTCATTTGAATAAAGTAATTTCTCCGACCATTGCCTGAATTTTTTATTCTGCAAATTGCAAAAAGATATATAAAAAAAATTGGATGTGGTGCTCATTACCATTAATTTTAGCTTTTAGTACTTCTAAATGCGAGTATTTTTTTGTTTTCTTGAGATGTCACCGGTTAAGTTCTAATATTTAGATTTTTTTTTATCCAGCCTATGTTAGATGAGTTGAACATCTTGCAATTGGCCTAATAAGCCCAAGAATATATATTAAAATATTTAATGAAATGAAGAAAACACAAAGTCCAAGGATATATTAAAATAATGTTCTAAATCTACAGTGACTTGATTATCATTTTAATGTTCCACAGAAGGTGAATAACTGAATAAGGGTATTGGTTAATAGTAACAACTAACAACTCTATTAATTAATTCCTTCATTCAGGGTAACTATGATATAACAGCAAATTGGCAATTAAAAATAAACCATTAATAAATTCCAATCAGAGTCAATGAAGAAATTATTGGTTGTATATACATCAATGATTATACATCAATTATTGGTTGTATAGATTCATAGTACGGATCAATCTGAACTTTGCAAAGTACTCATGTATTATACATCAATGATTAAGATTCATATCTTTGTTTTTAAAGTTCAAACAGTCGATCTGAACCTCGCAACATGATCTCTGTATAAAAATGTATTTGTAGACCAAATTTTATATTTTTTTTGAGTTTTTTACTATTTGTTTAGATAGGTAGAAAATCACCTGACCTAAAGTATATATATGAACCATTGGAAATTAAAATTGTGTAAATCTTTCGTTTAACCGTGTAACAAGACCATGTGTAAATCTTTTGTTATATTGTTCCTTTTGTAAAGAATAGACACGGTTCACCTGTTCAAACTGTGTATATATGGTACGTTTGGATGAACTCTAGAATAGCTAGAATAGCTACTGTTTAGAATAGTAAATAAGAATAGCTACTGTTTAAGAAAAGAGCTAACTCAAGCTATTCGGAATAGTGAAAAAGTTGTTTGGATTGCATATTTGGAATAGAGTTTGGAGGAAATGAATAAAGTAATAATTTATGTGTTATTTTTTTCAACTAACTCTAATCTTTAACTATTGCTTGAAACATCTTTTTATCCAATTTAATACCTCAACGTCAAGAGCAATTAAAAATAAAAAATTCATACAAGAGCAATTAAAAATATTTGAAGCAATTAAAAATAAAAAATTCATACAATATTAAATGAGTCCAAGTCTAACTAACTCACTACATTTAAAATTGAAATATAAAAGTCCAAATCCATAATAATTACTACATATAATAAATGCCTAATATTAATATTAATTGTTGGTACAAGCATGTAATCACTGTTGTGGTGGCCTCTGTCTCCTCTAGTGATCAATTAATGTCCCTACAAAAATCAAGAAAATCATTCAAATATCATATGAAATTATTAAAAGATGCCTTTTATATGAAACAATTAGATGCAAAATCAAGAGAATCATTCAACATCATATCATTCAGCATGTTTTTGATCAATAGTTCAGTCCAAAGCATTTTCATTTGAAAGCATTAAATCAATTAATTTAAGTTCATTTTATTGCTTATAAACTCAACTTCAGCCCACTGGTATTCTCTTAAATTTATAATTTTCTGGATTAGTCCGAAGGTCAAGTACAAATGTCAAAGATCAAAATAAGTTTATGTATTTTTCCAATAGAACAAGAAATTATCATTAAAATCTATCCATTTGAGTTCCAGCTTACCTACATATGTAAATTTTCTCTATGGCCCTTCTGACATGCTTAAATTACTAGCTTTTGGAAATTAACATACATACCAGTAAATTACTTTCTTCATAAATATATCTCTATAAATAAGAATTAGTAGACCGCTAACTATACTATACTGGTACAAAAGGATACTTGTGATCAGATTGCATTAACAGCCCTCAACTAACTTATAATTACATTGAAAAGGTACCAATAAAGGAATGGAAATAAAACAATGATACAAGGTTGAGTGGTACTAAAAGACACAATCAAGGTTTTAGCTCTAAACTAGAAATTTGAAATTCAATCAGTGTTTTTAATGCAATCAAAGATATATATAAAGAATTTCACTACTTTCAGCTTTTGAACACTTTCTATTTCAGTTCAGCAGTAAGAATAACCCCTAAGCATGCCTTAAACTCAATTTCTTAAATCTCTATATTGATTACATGAAGCAGCAAAACAGAGAGAAGGGAAATACCCAACAGCTGCACTACGTGTGATGTGAGAGAGCACACACACAATTAGAAAACCATGCCGTAAAGGTATATACTTAGCCAGCAAGAGAAAAACTCAAATTAGAACACATAATAAGAGAGTTCATCTAATTACCAGAAATTGCTCCAATTAGCCATTGACGAGAGTCGATCGGTACCAAATCAGTGAGGAGCACGGTGAGGAGCAGCGATGAGGAGGTACTCAAGCCTTTCTCTCAATTAGCCAGCGAGGAGCAGCGGTGAGGAGGTGAGGAGCAGCGGTCAGAGAGAGGAGACGAGAGGAGAGGGGTTTCGAGTGTCTATGTGTTCGTCGTGAGGTGGAGAGGTCGAAACCGGTAGTTTTTCTCTCAATCGTTAGCTATATCGACGGAGATCTGAGTTTTTGTGGCTGCCTCCATTTTCGTTTTTCTCTCTCTTTCTAACGGTAGAGTAGGTGAACTGATTAAAAAATTAACGAAAGTTTTTTTTTTTTTCGGGCGAAGAGAGGTTAATCGCTGTTCCAACTTTTTGTTAGAACAGCGGAACAACGCTGTTCGCTTGTTCCGAATAGCGCCTGATGTTGTTTGGTTGCACTAGATTTAGAATAGCACTGCTATTTTGAGAATAGCACTATTCTTAGATGACCCAAACATAGCCCAACGTCCTTTTTTTTTTGAGAACTGATACAATTTCTTTGATGAAACCGTATATATATGTATGTGAGATATCGGATACAATTGTAAAACCGTGTACAATCTCATTTTTTTAACCGTGCATATTTAATGTTTTTGTAGTAGTGTATAAGCATCCGTATCAATATTTTTCAAAATAAAAATATTTGATTAACAACAAATATTTTGTAACTAAGAGTAAAGCTAGCGGGTGTGATCATATATAACTCGAAAATCTATCTGAGTGGCTTCAAATAATGAATCCAAACTATTAAAATTGATCTACTTTGGGAGTGATACGTATACATGCAAATTTTGAAATTAATTTAATATAAAATCATGCAATAAAAAAAATTATAAATTATTTTTATGCCTCATTTTTAGTCATTTTCTTAAACATTTATTCAATAACTATCTACACGTATTATTAATCCATTTCCGGTACAAATATTACCAATATTAAATTGAACAATTTTAAAGTCAACTAATCCCTCCAATAATAAGGTGACAGACTCATTTGTGGCATCCGAATCCTCTGAAGTAACTAATATTTTGAGTTTAGATACAAATTAACCGTCGATCAGGATCCGGAGCCCCTTTAATATTCGAGCCAAAACAGATCTGAACGTCCGATATAAATTCAAAATTTGAGTTACTTTAGATGATGTTGCCTTTTCCATCATGAAAAAAAAAAATCAGACTTTTTTTTGTTTATAAGTATATTTTACCATCTCTTACAAAGCACATATTCAAGCAAGCGCATCCAACAAAGTTGACTAATAATACAAAATCTCTCATGGCTCCCGGGCATCTCCTTTTCTCTCTTCACATCCCTACACTCACAATCCTTCTACTTCTATCAAGAACTGGAAATTGTTGTTTCACCCGCATTTTCTGCTTCGGTGACTCGATCAGCGACACTGGAAACTTCCTCAAGTCTATCGGTGACGATTACCTCCCCGCCCGTAACCTGCCATATGGGGAGACTTATTCGGCCACCCCACTGGCCGGTTCTGTGATGGACGGTTAATTCTTGATTTCATCGGTTAGTGCACTTTACTCATAGGCTCCTTCCTTCTATACTAAGTTGTCTGTTTAAAAATTATTACCCTAGTCTAAATTAGATCTCTGTTTTACTTTTAACAAAGAGATTGACTGGCTTATATTTCATTGATTAGAGGAAGCATACGGGTTGCCATTTGTCCCGCCATCTCTCTCAGGACTTAGCACAAAGGACCTCCTGCATGGTGCGAATTTTGCGGTCGGTGGCGCCATGGCACTGAACAATTCTTTCTTTGAATCCAAGGGATTCGAGATGTCCAGGACGGATTACTCGCTTGGTACTCAGATTGAGTGGTTCAAGAAATTACTACCTTCAATCTTGGAAGAACTAGGTATTATCTGAATGAAAACTCTTGTTTATCTTTATTTGTGATACATGCGACCACGTACGCTAGGGGTGGCAAAAAACCTCATAGCTCGTGGCTTGATCATGACTTGCATCTGATTCACTCGCTAACAGCTCACTCGTTAATGGAATGAGTTGCTAACGAGCCAGCTCGTTAGTGGCTCGGTCCAGGTTAAACGAATTCAAGCTGGAACCTAGACCGGTTAGGTATGAATTTGTGAATTTATATGAGTTTGTGTGCATTTTATGATGTCTAGCTCGGTCCAACTCAGTCCAAAAAATTTGTTGAATTTATATTGTTCTTAAAACAAGGTCTAGCCAGACCTAACTTGAGAGCTGGCTCGTGATGATTACAACCTGAGATTTTAGCTCGGACCCCTAATCCCAGCTTGGTCCAGCTCACTCGGTTGCTAAACAAGCCAATCACGAGCTGGGCCCAGCTCGTTACCACTCCTAGACCACGCTACAGACTTATATCTCTATTATTAAAATTTAAATAGGCGATATGAACCGTTGAACATAATCTTTATATGAAAAATTACCTGCAGATCAAATATTACATTTTTTTTAGAACTTTTTTACTATTTTTTTAAATAAGTAGAAAATCACTTGATTTGAAAATTCTCAATCATCCAAAAAAATGCTTTTCTTTTGTACATTACAGGAATTGATCAATCATGGAGCCAAAACATTATTGGTTCCAAATAATTTCCCGATAGGATGCCACCCGAGGTATCTTACGCAGTTCCAAAGCCAGAAAAAGAAAGACTATGACTCAGAAACAGGATGCATCAAGCGCTTAAATGAGTTTGCAGAGTACCACAATGCAATGCTTTCAGACGAGCTTACAAAGCTTCGCGTTCTTTATCCTGATGTGAATATTATCTATGCAAATTATTATGAAGCTTCCATGAATATCTTTCGTAATCCAAAGAAGTTAGGTAAGAATTTCGCAATCAAAATCAGCAAGCCATACATCCAACAAGCCACCCAAAATTAGTTTAGTAGAAATATGGGCTGTAATGCCTTTTTTTCAAAAAAAAAAAAGAAAAAGAAAAAAAATCTTGTTTGATATTATGAAGATTATTGTATGTCACTATAGTTTTCAAAATTAACTTTGATATCAACCTTTTAGAATTCAAATAACATAATTGCAAAATAGAACTAAAAAAAATTATCTTTCGTAAAGAACTTATTTCCTATATATTCCACAAGAGGAAGGATCTAGTTACCACAATTTTGAGTTACAACAAAGTTATCATAACCATTTTCTACATTTTCAAATTCCAAACGTCGATCCAAGCAGTTCAACATAATCTCACAATAATGTGCTTCCAGATCAAATTTTACATCTTTTTAGAATTTTTTTACTATTTAGTTAAGTATTTTACAAAAACTAGTCAAATTAAACCATTGAATTTTGTACCCATCTTAATAAAGAGTAAAAAAATTCAAAAAAATGTAAAATTTGATCTGGAAGCATACTTTTATTGTAGAGATCATGTTGAACGGTTTGGATCGATGATTTGGAATTTGAAAATGTAGAAAATGGTTGTGATAACTTTGTTGTAACTCAAAATTGTGATAACTAGATCTCTCCTCATTCTACAAAAGAAAATAATATACTCATTACTTGATATTGATTTTTTTTGCTGAGCTATACATTTTCTCATATTTTTCCATAAGAATCACTTTCACTTAAGTAGATAAGAAATACTTTAAAAGAATGTTCTTCTATTTATCTTGTGCACTAATTACATTCACTAAAGTAGCTATGCAAGTTAATGTATTTCAATTTATTCCATTATTAGATCACTAAACTAATTAAATTGTTACATTTTTTGTGTAGGTTTCAGTTACCCTTTAATGGCATGTTGCGGGGCCAAAGGCCCCTACAATTACTCATCAATGGCATCATGCGGAAACGAAGGCTCTACAGTTTGTTCGGACCCATCAAGGTATGTATCATGGGATGGGCTCCACTTGACAGAGGCCGCTTACAAGACGATTGCACATGGAGTGCTACGAGGGTCATACTCTTCCCCTCCCATAAGTAACATTTGCTCCGATATCATGCATGATTCAGAAAGCCTTCTTCTCAATCCCTCCAACGCAATGTAGTGGGTGAGATAGACTACATATAGGCAACTAGAAGAAATCTGAACTTACTTTCCTTTGTATATATCATTAGTAGTTGTATGGAATGTTTTAGGTTGAAAAAATAGCAAGACAATTTGCATAAAGCACTTGTACTGAAATTTGTTGTACTGTCCAAAAAAAAAAAGGTGATTGGGCCAATTTATCTTTGGATGATACTTAGCCCAATATAGTTTTTATAAGATTGGAACTGTTGTACCGGACTAAGGCCCATGTTTAGGCCTATGAAATTTGATTGATATCTAATTTTGTCGATTTTTTTTACCCGTACCAGAGTAAGGCCCAAGTTTAGTATTTATTGATCATACTAACTTGATTGTTGATTTTTTAAGCTATACATTTACACTTGAGAGTAGGTCCGATGGGCATCGGACCTACTCTGGTTCGATGAGTTTAGTCACCATAGATTTTCTTTTAAGATTCGTGCAGAATGCTTTAAAATTCGTGCAAACTTGTTTCAGAGTTCGTGCACACAAATCTTAAAGTATATCGGACGGTCATAGTGTTCGTTGAACCTAAAATAGGTCCGATGGGCATCGGACCTACTCCGTTCTCATACATTTATAGTATTAATAACAAAATTATGCAAATATTCTAACATTTACATCTCGAACTAGTCCGGCCGCAATATATATATATATATATATAGAATCTGGCTAATATGCTACGCGTAGCATAGAGCCCCTCCGTGCTACGGCTCAATTTTTTAGTTTTCAAAATCCTAACGGTCGATCTGAACCGTTCAACATGATCTCCATATGAATATATACTTGCAAACCAAATTTTATATTTTTTAGAATTTTTTTACTATTTATTAAGCCACTTTGAAAATTGTTGATCCAATGGTCCAGAAGATTTTACTGTTGTGTACAAATTACTGCTTTTTCAAAGCGGCTTAATAAATAGTAAAAAAAAATCTAAAAAATGTAAAATTTGGTTTGCAAGTCCATATTCATATGGAAATCATGTTGAACGGTTCGGATCGACCATTAGGATTTTAAAAACTAAAAAATTGAGCCGTAGCACGAAGGCCTCTATGCTATGCATAGCACCGTAGCACTGTCCTATATATATATATATATAGAGTAAGGCTACGGTGCTTTGCAAAGCATAGAGGCCTCCGTGCTTCGGGGCTACTTTTTGGATTTTGAAAATCCAAACAACCCATCCGAACCGTTCAACATGTTCTAAATATTGAAATGTGCTTGGAGACCAAATTTTACATTTTTTGGAATTTTTTTACTATTTATTAAGCCACTTTGAAAATCCAAAAATCCGGTGGTCCAAATTTTTGTACTGTTTACCGTTGGATTTTGGATTTCAAAGTGGCTTAATAAATAGTAAAAAAATTCCAAAAAATGTAAAATTTGGTCTCCAAGTACATTTCAATATTTAGAACATGTTGAACGGTTCGGATGGGTTGTTTGGATTTTCAAAATCCAAAAAGTAGCCCCGAAGCACGGAGGCCTCTATGCTTTGCAAAGCACCGTAGCCTTACTCTATATATGTATATACGTTCAACATGATTTCCATATAAATATTTCTTGGAACATCTAACGCTTTGCAAAGCACCGTAACGTTTTTTGGAACATCTAACGGTTTTTTTGGAATTTTATGTAAAATCTAAAAACAGTGATTTTTAAAAGTTAATAAAAAATAGTAAATATTTCTAAAAAAATATAAAATTTGGTATCCAAGTATATTTTAATATAGATAACACGTTGACTACTTCGAGTAATTGAACTTTAAAAACTATAAAAATGAATTGGTAGCACCAAAACCTTGGTCATAGCACTATGACCTTAGCCAATTAATTTCTCTCTCGGCTTACTTTTTCTGATTCTTACTAGTAATAGAGATAAACATGGAGTAGAACTAGGGTGTTCTTAAGCTCACCAAGTCTCTTTGTGAGGTTAACTCAAAAATATATTGAATTGGTTTCAAACGACGTATTCAAACCGTTGAAACCGATCTACTTCATAAGTGATGCATTTACATGTCAAATTTATAAATTTTCAAACTAATTTAGTATAAAGTCAAGCGGTCAAAAAAAGATGGTTTATAAGTTAATTTTAATGTGTTAATTTTTATCTTTTTTTACCGCTTGACTTTATATTAAATTAGTTCGAAAATTTAAAAACTTGACATGTAAACTCATCAGTCGTAAAGTAGATTGGTTTCAATAGTTTGAATGCGTCGCTTGAAACCAATTCGATGGATTTTGGAATTAAGCTCACAAAGAGACTTAGTGAGCTTAAAAACACCCTAGTTCTACTCATAAACATGCATACCGATACACTGTACCAGCTACCTGCTTTTACCCGTACCAATTCCAACGATCCTAAAGCCTTGTAATCTATATATTGAGATAAATTGTAAATTAATTGTAACAAAGAAATAAAATAATAAAGTTGTTTTTCAATCATTTTTTTCTAAATCTAAAATGGTACGCCGCATTGCTGGATCAGTATGGCAACAGCAAATTTCCAAAAAAAATTCAACCATCAATGTTTTACTATTTTATATAGAGTTTAGTCGAATAAGCAGTAGCAAGATTGAAGTTATGGATAGAGATACGATTTTAAATTTTTTAAGCGAATATAAAAAGATTATGCAGTTACAATTAACATAATAATATATATATTTTGTAACTAATAATATAATATAAAAAGTTGTGTTGTACATCATTATGATTGGATATATGACACAGATATTAGTTTATAGGTCGTTTTATATTTATTTTGTAAACTAATACTAAAACTAATATCTGTGTCATATATCCAATCATAATGATGTACAACATTATTAAAAGCATAAAACGTCCATCAGATTCAAATTTTAGTCCAATGAGATCATTTACTGCCCGATCCGTTTTAAGATACGTGCACACTATATCAGCACGAATTTTGAAGTGAACCTCCACGGATATTGAAGCGATGTGCATAGATCTTAAATCAGATAGACAGTAGAGGAACCCATCAAACTCAAATTTGAGTACGATGGACATCGGATGCAACCCGTTCCCATACTTAAATGTCACCGTGTATACGTCAGAAGTAAAAAATGAATCATTTTCTCTCGAAAATCGAAAAAATATAAGACTGACATTTTCCTTAAACAAATTACATTTTTTTTATTTTTTAATAAAGGTAAAATGGGTATTTTATAAATTTAAAATGAGTTATAATATAAAAGACAACAAAATGAATAAATTTGTGAGTTTTTCAAGTTTAAAGGGAGAAATACGCAATTTTTAAGTTTGGAGGGAAAAAGTACGTAATTTTATAATTTTTGAGGGGTATGTGAAATTCCCTCTAAATTAATATATTGAACAATTATGAATAATTCAACTCGTCCCTCAAATAATAAGCTACTAAGATTAAATAATAAAAAAAGCGCAGATTCAACACGTTCGGTCACAGATTGTGTGCCTTTTCCATCATGAAAAAGACAATAAAAAACATTAAACGTTTCCCTTTGTTTACAGAGTCCGAATCTGCTGCGATTCCGAGGGGATCGCAGGGGATTCTGAAATTTAGAGATTAACGGTTCAAATTTTTTGTGTGCGGATCTCGGAAATGTTTTTGAAAAAATAAATTTTCATACACACATTTCGAGAAAGATCAACGAGATCGGATCACAGGGTCCTGTGATTCGGCGAGAATCACAGCAGATTTTCTTGTTTACAACGTGAACGTGTATGTCTTATTACCAAGTAGTGTACCAACTCAATAAAAAAAAAACATTGAAGCGCATCCCATAAATTGACTAATACAGTATTATCTCTCATGGCTCCTGGGCATCTCCTTTTCTCTCTTCACATCCCTACACTCACAATCCTTATTCTACTTCTATCAAAAACTGGAAATTGTTGCTTCACTCAGATTTTCTGCTTCGGCGACTCGATCAGCGACACTGGGAACTACCTCAAGTCTATCGGTAACACCTATAACCCCATTGGTAATCTGCCATATGGGGAGACTTATTTCGGCCGCCCCACTGGCCGGTTTTGTGATGGACGGATAATTCTCGATTTCATTGGTTAGTGCACTGCACTCATAGATTTCCTTCTATATATACTGAGTTGTTTCATATGAATTTAGGGCCCAGATTTTTATAATTTTAGTAGTTATGTTTTAACAAAGAGATTGACAATTAAGTTATATTAATTTCATTGATTAGCGGAAGCATGCGGGTTGCCATTTATCCCGCCATATCTCTCGGGAGAGAGCACAAACAAGAACTTCGAGCATGGTGTGAATTTTGCTGTTGGTGGTGCCACAGTACTGAACAGTTCCTTCTTTGAATCCATGGGAATGGAGGTGTCCTGGACGGATTTCTCGCTTGGCACTCAGCTTGAGTGGTTCAAGAAATTACTACCTTCAATCTTGGAAGAACCAGGTATTATCCCAATGAAACCTCTTGTTTATGTTTATTTGTACCAGTACAACAAAAATTGTATTTTGCTTAGTACCAGTACAACAAAAATTGTTCAAATTAAAGCACTAGGTAGTTTTTGGTGTGATTTGTCTCTAATTCTTCTATCTGTTCAGTTCTTATAGATCTGTTTTCTTTTCTTAAATTGTTATTGTGTGTGTGTGCGGGTGCGCGTAGATGGCTTGGAAAATCGACTGAGTCAGACCAGTATCGGTCGTGTCCGAGCCAATATTTACCCAAATTTTCCGCCCGAGTGTTTTTTCCGTTGAACCGGGTTGACTCATTTGATTTCCCGTCCTAGCTTTCTGTTGTATCTTGAGGTTGGGACTTGAGAGCAAGAAAATCATTAACTGTTATTGTTTGATTTGAGATTTTAAGTTCAATTTTGCATCCTTTGAAGAAAAATAATAGTGCTACAAAAAAATTTGGAAAGGATCTGGGTTAGGAGGAAGAATCTACAAATAATTCTGTGGCTAGACTTGATGTATAACTTTCTACTGTAGAAAATTTGAATTCTAATGGTTCATGGTAAACCTCTAGTCTGGGAAGTCCCTATTTGTTTTATTTATATATATTTTTTATTTGACTAAATTGAAGGAGACGCATACATTTGAGTGTTGACAGTAATTTTTTACTTTTTTTGTTTGACTAAATATTGGCCTCAGGGCCTTATCTACTCTTATTTTTACTGTTGACGTGAAAAAAAAAAAAATTACTCAGACTGAATTTTTTTTTTCCCACGTGAACAGTAAAAATCAGCTAAAATTTTTTCTGTTCCCGTGTCCATTTTTCTGCCCATGTGGCTGCCAAATAGGCTCTAAAGTAAAGAATGGAACTGTACTAGGCTACAGATTTTGATTATTATGAAAATGTAAAATTAGAAATGAAACAATTTTTCTTTTTCTGGAATATCATTAAGGATTTTTATTATTTCATAGAATAGTCTATTTTATTTTAAAAGTAGATAAATTTTAATTTTTTAAGTACTTACACTACAAATTGATTGTTATCCGTCCGAATTTAATTATTATGAGTGTTATTAATATTTAAACTATTAACTATAGTAAATTGAAAATATTATTACATAGTTTTTGGTAGTAAAAGTGAGTTCTAGTTATAATGCTTGTATTATATTATATTAGTGGATTATTTGAGTATAATCTAGTATTTTAACATAATTTGTTGACAAATTATTTTTTATCAATTTTGTTCATATTTTTTAGTGCAAAACAAGTTTTTGCCAAAATCATTTGAGTTTCAGATCCGATACGGTCGATTTTGGCCAATTCATCCGATTCCGATTCCACTGTGCATATTTTGTTCTTGGTTGTAATGGGCCTCTCTATTATATTTGCTTGGTTAATAAAACAATTCAACTTAAACGGATGTGACATATATAATAATAAGAAGTCATACAAGTGTTGATCATCAATAAATTAATGTACTTATATAATAGAAAAAATTATTCACAAATTAATAAAATGAACTTTGCAGGATGCAGCAGCTCTGTTATGAGCAGTGCTCTGTTTGTGGTAGGTGAGATAGGAGGAAACGACTACAACCATCCATTGTTTCAAGGGAGAACACTAGATGAAATCCGATCCTTTGTTCCTGATGTAATCAGAACCATCAGTTCAACCATCACTGTACGCATTTTTTTTCTCTCCTCTTAGCATGCATAGCTTTAAAGTGGGAAAAATGGCACGGCGGAGTCGGCTCCGTTACAGAACAGCATGGTTACGGCACGGAATGGCACGGCATGCGTGTCAGTTACGTGCCGTGACTCGCGTGTTCCGTGCCGTGCTCATCTTTTGAAACTTTGGCACGGCACGGCACGACACGTAAAAGATTTAGTCACGGCACAGCACGACACGTAGCCACGCGAGTCATGTGTAATTAGAACCATTAAATATTGATTTAATGGTGAATCTTGAATAAACTAATCTAAATTATGATTAAATGATTACGGCACGTTTAGACACGACGTGACTTACGTGGCGTGACCATTCGCGTGCTGTGACCACTCATTGACATTTTGGTCACAGCACGACATGACACGTTTTTTCCACTCTACATAACTTCAACTTTCAACTTTCAACTTTCAAGCCATTGAGGATTATTATTATTAAACATGTGATTGGGGCACATGCTAACATGGTGGCACAATATGCGCATCAGCAAAATATTTTTAATTTGTTTTATACTGTTTAAACTGTTTTTCTTCATGCTAACTGGTGGCACATGCGCTAGCTTATGCCTTACCCTTTGGAATCTGCATCGATCTCAGCAAACACTTAATTAATATACAATTAATTATACAGGAATTGATTAGTGGAGGAGCCAAAACATTATTGGTTCCAAATGATTTGCCGATAGGATGCCTTCCGAGGTATCTTACGATGTTTCAAAGCCAGAAAAAAGAAGACTATGACTCAGAATCAGGATGCCTCAAGCACTTCAATGAGTTTGTAGAATACCACAATGCAATGCTTTTGAAGGAGCTTCAAAAGCTTCGGCTTCTCTATCCTAATGTGACTATTATCTATGCAGATTACTATGAAGCTTCCATGAACATCTTTCGCAATCCAAAGAAATTAGGTGAGATTTTCAATCAGCAAATCATACAACCAACAAGCCACCAAAATCTTATTTGTAGAGATAATGTGGATTGGTCTGTACTACAGATTAATATTTTCGTTTTCAAAATCTTAACGGTCGATCTGAATCGTTTAATATGATCTCTATATGAAAATGTACTTACAGACTAAATTTATATTTTGTTATTTTTTTACTATTTTTTAGATAGATAGAAAATCATGTTTTTGGATGATCTAGAATTTTCGGATCAAGTGATTTTTCTACCTATCATAAAAATAGAAAATAAATTCTAAAAAATATAAAATTCAATCTGCAAGTAAATATTCATATGGAGATCATGTTGAATAGTTCGGATCGACCGTTAAGATATTAATTCATAGTACAGACCAATCCACGCTATGGATAGTACCATAGCGTCACTCTACAATAGTCATTATAAACATCCTTCTCATGTGTATTAATTTTTTGTGTAGGTTTCAAGTACCCTTTAATGGTATGTTGCGGGGCCGAAGGCCCTTACAATTACTCATCAATTGCATCATGCGGAAATCAAGGTTCTACGGTTTGTTCGGATCCATCAAAGTACGGATCATGGGATGGGCTCCACATGACAGAGGCCGCTTACAAGGCGATTGCACACGGAGTGCTACGAGGGTCGTACTCTTCTCCTTCCATAAGTAACACTTGCTATGATATCATGCATGATTCAGGAAGCCTTCTTCTCGATCCCTCCAACACAATGTAGTGGCTGAGATAGACAACATATACGCAACCATTCTCTTGAATCTTGATTGTTATTTTGAGCCAAATGGCAACTATAAGAAATCTGAACTTCCTTTTCCTTTGTTTTATCATTAGTAGCTAGGGAAGAATATTTTAGATTTTTTAAAAGAACAGCAAGACAATTTGCATGAAGCACTGGTAATGGAAAGGCTTTTTTGAAAAAAAAAAAAAAAAAACCACTGGTAATGAAATATGATTGCACTAAATATGTTAGTTTTATTCATTTTTTTTCAAAAAAAATTATAAGTTGCTATACAGTAAGGTGTTATAAAAGATCCGTGATTAATATTATTTTTCAATTTCATAGAGGGATAGTTGTAAATTTCGTATGAAATTGATGATATGACATGGATAAAACATTTCAATTTTCTTTCTATAATAATCAATCAAACTTTGTAAATACTTTTCTTTATCAATGAAATTGTCAATAAGTTTTTTAATTGACCTTCAAAACCGAAATTTTAAAGTTACTATTCTCTCAAAAAAAATAAACCAAAAAATCACGAAATCTTAATTAGTATCTCTGATTGTACCATGGCCGCAGAACACCGGTGCGGCCCCATTTAATGGAGACCGCACAGGCGTTCTGCGGCCCCTCCTTTTTCTTTTTCTTTTTGCAATCCCTTTGACTTGAACGTATTTGAACGGTTGAGAATCATGCAGAAACGTATTTGAACGTTTGAAAAAGGGTCAAAGGATCAAAGGGTCAAAGGGTCATAAACCAATTTGAACGGTTTCTGTGGATGAAATGCTCTGTTCAAAAAAAAAAAAAAGAGGGGCCGCAAAATGCCTGCGCGATCTTCCCTATTTGGGGCCGCACCAATGTTCTGCGGCCATGGTAGATCTAGAATTGCCAAAAAACCGTGATTTTTTGTTTTTTTTTTTTTTTTTTTTTTTTTTTTGTGAACACATGGTAACTTTAAAAATGTCGGCAAAAAAATTAATCAACCAAACACTTTTTTAAAAATTAAATACCGTTGAGTTGAATTTTCATGAAAAAATAGGAGTCCACATAACCAAAACCAGGTACAAAAAAAATTTCCTTTTCTTTTTGACAAAGGGTTAATTTATTAGAACTTTTGCGGAACAGAGCTCACACTTCTTTGAATACTCCACACAAGCCATTTAAAGGATCAAGCTCGTACCCTTAGAGGCCAGAGAAGTATCACCCATACCAATGTTTAAACAAGCACGAATCTCCATTCTTATATTAAGCACGTAGATGTACTGATCTGTTAACGGCTTTAAGTAAAAGATGAAATTTCAAATTGTATATCACCCCTCGGATCAAATATTCTGATTCTATATATTTTTTTATGGCTTTTTACATGTTGAAGTCTAAATTTATTTAGACACATACTCGCCACACGTACTTTTCAAATGCTAATTGTATCATTTTTCTGATTGGTAATTATTTGTTTCTATTTTTTAAATGTCATTTAAAGAATTTTTGAATTTATTGATAATTGATTGGTCATGTGTTCATTTCTTTCTATTTTTTATATCATTTAAGGAATATTATTTGTATATGGCATTTTGTTTAGATTTTTTAAGAAAATATGTCAAAAAGATAAAATATATATATATATAGTGCTTGGCTATTATGCTTATATAAGCATATGCCCACATATGCTTAAATAAGCATTTTTGCGTTTCCAATGTTCAAATGGTCGATCCGACCGTTCATCTTGTTCTCCATATTAATATGTGCTTGGAGACCAAATTTTACATTTTTCTGAATTTTTTTACTATTTACCAAGCCACTGTGAAAACTGCTGATCATATGGTCCAGAATTTTGGAAACACTGTTTTTACTGTTCACCCAGATCAGCAATTTTCAAAGTGGCTTAATAAATAGTAAAAAAATTCAGAAAAATGTAAAATTTAGTCTCCAAGCACATATTAATATGGAGAACAAGATGAACGGTCGGATCGACCATTTGAACATTGGAAACGCAAAAATGAGTTATAAGCATATGTGGGCATATGCTTATATAAGCATAGTAGCCAGCCCCATATATATATATATATATATATATATATATGTCATTTAAGAAATATTATTTGTTTATTTAGTCTAAATTTTTTTATAAAAATATGTCAATTTTTCTTTGTACTTTTATAATATGTTTCCGTTGCAACGCATGAACACAATACTACTAAGAATATTACGACCATTCTTAAGCAATCAAAAAGGCTTTATATAGCTTAAATATTATAGAGAAACTCAGTTTTCAATTGAGTTTGAACCTCATGTGTATAAAAGAAATTCATCACATGTGCTTATTTCTTTCATTCTTGACATAAGCTTGAACATTTGGAAAAAAAAAAAATACAGAAGCTTGAAGTCACCGCAATGCAAACGACAAATTTTTTTTAGAAATCAAAAAATTGTTTTGATGGATATTTTTCTTCAAAAATAGTAAAAAGTGAATCATATATTATTCGGTTTAGATATGAAGTGATCGAATTAATAGTTCGGTCCATTTTTTTATCACATTTTTACTTCTAGTCACTACGGGTGTTCATTGGGTCCGGTTTAGTCGGTTTTGAACCGAACCGAATTAGTTTGGACTAAACGGTTCGTTTTTTTCGGTTTAATGGTCCGGTTCGGTTTGCTTTTTAAAAACAAATTATAATTTCGGTTCGGTTCGGTTTAAAAATTTTGAAAACTGAAATAACCGAACCGACCAAAATTTTATATATTATGAATTTGGTCCGGACCACCCCGGTTTATTTCTTAATCAATTGCTTTAAATACTTCGGTTTATTTCTTAATATCCCTATTTATTTCTTAATACCTCGGTTATTTCTTAATATACTTCGGTTTATTATAAATCAATTGCTTTAAATAAAAATTAATATATTTCGGTTTGAACCGAACAAACCGAAATAAAACTTTGGTTCGGATTGGTTTGGTTGCAATACTAAATCGGTTCGGTTCGGTTTTATTTTTGAAACTGAATTATAACTTTGGTTTGCCTAGTTCGGTCGATGAACACCCCTACTAGTCACCTCTCATTTTTTTTCGCAATTTGTTTTGTCAGTAGTGTGCAAGTATGACTAAGAGATAATCGAACTATTAATTCGATCATCTTATTCTGAACTGAATTAATAATTCGATCCTTATTATTATTATTATTTTCAAATTAAAAATTTATCCTGCTTCTAATAATCATGTTTTTTTTTTAAGAAGAAGAAGAAGATGCAAACGACAACCCAACCCAATTAAAAATTTGGGTCTGATGAATTTCGGGACCGTCCGATCTATTTTGAAATTCGTGCGCACAAAATCTTAAAGCAGATCGGACGGTCATCGAACCCATCGAACTCACTTTGAGTCCAATGGGCATCGGACCCAAATTGACCTATGCGGCTCGTATTTATACATGCCGCACAAATCGGGACTTAAACCATTGAATCGGACACTCGTATCGACACCAACTTAGTCCAACACACACACAATGCGAAAAGCGAAATCAAAAGCACCCCTTGTCGCCGTATCGGACACGCGCATGAAGGGATCCGGCGATGACTCTTTCTCCCTGTCTCTCTTCTCCAGTTGTAATGCACTACTGGAGAAGTTGATGAACCACCATCACGGCTGGCTGTTCAATGAACCAGTGGATGTGAAGAAGCTCCGATTGAAAGACTACTACTCCGTTATACGCCACCCCATGGACCTAGGCACTGTCAAATGTCGGGTCCACAAAGGTCGCTACATGGACCCACTTCAGTTTGCTGATGACGTCAGGCTTACCTTTCGCAATGCCATGACTTACAACCGCAAAGGTGGTTTCTTTCTTCAAAAATTATTGTCAAATTATTGGGTGAAAATGAATGTTTTTTTGCAATTTTATATGGGTTTTTAATTGTTTCTTGCTTCAAAAATTATGAAGAATTTCATGTATACCCCCTCAAAAACTTGGAAATTACGTATTTACCCCTCTAAAATTTATAATATCATATTTTCCCTTCTAAACTTCAAAAACTCACAACTTTACCCATTTTAATGTCTTTTCTATTAAAACTCATTTTAGAAGAGTATATATGATATTATGAAATTTTAGAGGGGGAATATGTAATTTTCTATGTTGTTGAGGGTATACAAGAAACTCCCTCTAAAAATTATTATTACTTATTGGGAAAGTTAGAATTTATTAAAAAAAATTGTTGTGCAAATGCATGTTTGTTTATTTGCATTTTTTGGGGTAAATATTTTAACAGAGTAGGTTTGGCTTCGTACAGCGCACGGACTATAGTTTCAAATTATCACTGCATATTGTTCGTGTGCTGCATGAAGCCAAAAGTGCTCTATTAATATATTCACCCATTTTTGTGGGGTATGTGGGTTTTTAGTTGTTTGGCAATTAACCACGAGTGAGTGAGAATTAGGTAGGATATAAATTGTTTGTATGAATCAAAGTATAACTCGAGTAAGTTTTATGAGCAAAGATATAACAAACAACTTTTACTGATCCAGCTGTTAACTGGTAATATCAAAACCTGGCAACCAGCAAAGATGGTCATTTAAATGTAATGTCTGGTACAAATCATGTGCACACGTCTCTGATTAAAAAAAAATATTGTCTGAAAAAATTAAAAATAAAGCAAAAATGTGTCCTCCTAATTGATATGATGGCCTATGTGAAATTTTTGGAAAGGTTATGGCATAATGGTTATACCAAAAATACTCATGGACCAAAATGAAATTATAAACTTTTTGGATATATTTCTTTTGATTGATGTGGGATGTGATAAAGAAACTTACAAGTGAGGCACAAAACGAGGTAAAACAATTTTTTTTACAAAATTTCATATGTTTTAAGATTTGATTATGTCTTTGTTTCATTAGATGATACTGCTTATGCAATGGCAGAGGAGTTGTTGGGAATATTTGAGTCCGAGTGGCCTTCAATTGAGGCCCAACTCAGTGATGGTAAGATTGAGAAGGAGATTGATTCTGTGAAAAAACGGGGATTTAGTTGTAAAGTTGAAGTTATTGAAGAAGAATGGGAGACAAAGCCATGCAAGATAGCAAGAAAGGTGAGTTCCTATAATATGTTAATTTTTCTTGCTAAATTCTATTTTCCATTTTCCTTTTTCAGAGATCTCTGAGAAATTGTTGATAAAATATATTTTCAAGTGTATTCTCCCAAACCCTTATTGTACCAAAAAAATCCATATTGATAAACTCAAAACAAAATTCGTAATATGACAAAATTCAAAATCCCTTTCCTAAATAAAGTGACCCTGTATTTTCTGAGTTCAATTTGTCATAAGACGAGATAAAATAAAAAACAAATTGGGGTGGCATTAGAATGAAGCGCAATGCAATAGGAGTTAAAATGATACTACTGTTGACTAATATTTTATCGTCTTATTATCTCAATGCCCTTTTTTTCACCAAAACCCTCATATTTGACAGTCTGCTTGTGTGTGTGTGTGTGTGTGTGTGTTTTGTGTCTGTATAGATAGATATATATCTGCGAAAAAAGTTTGGTAACTTATTGACAAATAGAAATCTTGAGTGGGGACAGAAATGAATTGTGTATTAGGGAGTCTGGTTCCTCTGGTGCAGGGTATGACCTTGTGTGCTGAGTTTCTGGCCGCACTGGTTCTACCAGTAAAACCATATAAAAGAAAGCTTCTTAAAATAGGGGTACACCTTCATACAATACAGATAAGATAAAACTAAAATCTACTTGCTGAAGGTAAGGGAAGTACAAATTAATAAATTTCAGTTCAAGAAATAGGATTTGGCCGCAAAATGAATTGTTTTGGTTATTGCTTTTACAATATAGCAATTATTTATGCCATCAAAATAAATCCTTTTGCTAATGATTGGCTAAGATCTTGTGGTTCAAGTTATTCTTTATTTCAGTTCAAAGCAGCTCTGAACCTTAACTTGGAACATTTGTTTTGTCCTTTTGAGATGTCTGTGTCAAGAGGAACCATTTTATTTTTTGTCAGGAAGTACCTTCTAGTCAAGAGGATTATTTTTATTCTGAAAAAAAAAAATCAATCTATATAGTAGGAATGCAGGGCTGCCTATTTAGGAACAGGAATTTGAGTTTTGTCATTTGAGAATTTGGTTTTGAATTTTTCAAATTGTGGGTTTCAGTCACAAACATAAAATATTCCCTTGCATATTGTGTACCATGTGCACTTGTAAAGCTTAGGAAATAAAGAGTTTTGTTTCTGCTGTACAAAATTGGTTATTTTGTTTTTAGGTTTCAAGTGTTGATCATGGGGTAGGATCAATAGAATAATATAACAGAGGTAAGTGTAAAAAATATTTTTGTTTTTGTATATTTTTATTTATGTTAACTTCTATTTTGGGAAACTTTCTTCATAAACTTTCTACAGAAGGTCTTTTGTATTTTGTTCCTTGTAATTAATTTTGTGGGCCACAGGATATACTAGTATATCTTTTCAATATTTTATTTTTTTATTGATACAATGAATTTTAATTTTCTGGGCCAAAGGATATACTAGTATAACTTTTCAAGTTTTTATTTTATTATTTTCATTGTTCATGGAATAATGGTTATGTATATTATTTTTCATATCTCGGTCCTTGTTTCAAATGTTAAATGGTGATTTTTTTATAAAATTTGACTAAGTAACTTGGAGCAAAATTATTTTTCCTTTCTTATTAGTTGTTTTGCATAATTTGAATATATGATCTCGACGAATTACTTCTGAATAAATTCAAAAATCATATGTAAGAACTATAGCATTTCGTTATTTATTGGTGAAATAACTTTGATTCTCTATCAAAACCAATCAAAATAATTTGAGATCTTTAACATGGTTAAAGCTAAACTGCTTGAAGTCCAGGCAAAATGGTACTCTTTCTACGACTAGGTTAGTATCCAAATGGTTTAAAAATGTATAGTTGAGAATTTTTTTGATATAGAACACTCATATCAATAAAAAAATTTGAACCATTTACTGGAAAGAAAAGAGGTCAACATCTTGTTTTTTATCCAATGCCGAAATGAGGACCTAATGTAATAAAAAAAATTAATTAAAGCATTTATAGTTTTAAGATTGAATTATGTTTTGCTCATTTTTGTTTGAGCTACGATTTTATATCGTGGAATTTGATTGTTTCACGAACAATTTCGAATTGTACATTTTTTTCTTAGTGTTCTATAAATTTGTGATAGAGATATTTCTCTATTTTAGCATTAAAGATCACAGGTATTATTCAAGTAATAACGTGTATGTATTTAATTTGCAGATGTGACTGGAAAGTGATTTGAAGCTTGGTCTAGCCTTGTCAACATTTCAGTTTAATTTATCTAACAAGTTTAATTTTAAGTTTAATCTCATCTTTTGTGTTTGAGATGATTTTTTTGTTGTGAAAATTTGTTCAGTAGAAAGGTGTTTTATTTTATTTTTGTTGTGTTATTTGACTTTTAGGTGACTGTTTGATTAATGGATCTATCCTGGTCAATCGTTTTTTATTTGTATATAGTTGAGGTAAGTAGAATTGTATGAAATCATTTAACCAGATTTTTTATTTATAGAAATTATATAAAACTAATACAGGATAATAGATGAATTGTATGAAACTTTTAATCTCATAGATAGAACCTCTTTTAGGCAATTCTGAACGAAACAAAAAAAAATTCCAATTCTTCATATGAGATCAAAATCTCAAGACAATCCATCTATTACTCTACATTATTTTCAAATAATTTCTATAAATAAAAAATTCTGTCATTTAAGTCTGTGGTTGGGAGCATAGTCACAAAATTTGATAATTCGTGTTTTTGTTGATGGCAAACAATTAGCGAATTTTGCGAATTTTTTTTCGATTTTTATGAATTATTTACATTTTTTTTTTCTCTCCCTCGTGAGACTGAGATTTTCGATATGAATAATTTTGTATCATTACCGAATTATACTTGAATTATTTCCGAATCACGAACTTTTAACTCCGTTGAATTAGGAGTCCCATTTAGGACACCGTGTGTTTTTTTAATGAGTGAGTCTATGGTACTATGCATAGCATGGATTGGTTCGTACTACGGATCAATATTTTTGTTTTCAAAATTCTAACGGTCGATCTGAACAGTTCAACATGATTTTCATATGAGAATATACTTGTGGGTTAAATTTTTTTTATCCTTTTAGATAGGTAGAAGATCATTGTTTTTAAATGGTTCAGAATTTTCAAATCAAGTGATTTTCTACCTATCTTAAAATATAATAAAAAAATTCAAAAAAATATAAAATTTAATCTGCAAGTACATATTCATGTGAGGATCACGTTGAACAGTTCGGATCGACTATTAAAATTTTTAAAATAAAAATATAACTCTGTAGTACAAATTAATCCGTACTGTGCATAGTACCGTAAACTCACTCTACTTAAGTTATTTCCGAATAACAAATTTTTAACTCCGTGGAATTGTCTAACTAGGACACCGCGTGTTTTTTTTTAATTCATATTTTATTGAAAAAAGTCTCGTTAGGAGATTGATTGATGGATGAAGAAGAAGAAAGAGAGAGGGAAGCGAAATTTGACACATGCAGATGGCTACTGTATGCGCTGGTACATTTTTGACCAATCAGACCAGTCTTCGTCACCTGCTCTGATTGTGAAACTTATTATTTTATGGCAAACAATTCTGAAAATTAAATTAATTTAAAAAACATGTCAATTAAGGACAAGAAATGTTAATTTCCTCCAAGTTGGCACCGAACTATGTTCAATTTGACAATTTAACCTGTATTTTGCAAATTCTAGTTAATATTTATATGTATTGATTTTTAATAGCTTCAATTTGGATCACAAATTTTTTTTCGAAACATTATAATAAAGATCGATACGATTATTTGCTCTCTTATTTGGAAAAATATTATAAACAAATAATTATGTATTTCTGAATTTTATATCTTACTGACCTTCATAGACAAAATTCTTGCTCCAAAAAAAAAATTAAGAGAGAAGTACTAGATTAATTAATTAATTAAAATCATCAATCAAGTCATGGAGTGAGATTCCTCCTTATATTTAAAAAAGAAGTAACAACTTTGTGGTGCCAACGGGGGTTCCTTAGCAGCTTTCGTTATACATTTTTTTTTTAAATTAGGAGAAACTTGGAGTGAATGAAGAGCTTTCTTTAGATCATCTTTGTTCCTCTAATTATAAAATAATAATTTAGCAACTTTTTTCATATCAATTTTAGAATGTTTGCATCCCTAAAAATTGATGACATTACAAAATTAATTTTCATCAAAGATTTAAATAACGTTTATCGCGTCACAACGGAACAACTAAAAAAACAGTGCTATGTCCATATTGCACTGCTATAGCGTGCTAAAGCGAGATATAGCGTTGATAGCACCATAACATTTATGGTCCGAAAATGCTATAGCGCGCTATTTATAACCCTGATTTTCATAATTGATAATTTTGTAATTACTATGTAATTATTTTAAACAAATAACTATTTTAGTAATATCTTTAAATTAACAACTACTACACACATTATATTAATTAAAATTGTAATTACTACATCAATATTAATGACATGGAGATCTCATAAGCAAGCAATTTAATTCTTCAAGTAACCCCTCCATAATTCGGTTTGCATTTTATTCGTTTTGTTTGCCGCTACCTTCCTTGTATCATACAGGGACAGCGGACAGGGATTAGGAATATAGGATTGGGAATTCATATTCCCTGAGGTAACACAATATTTCTATTTAGATCCATACCGTCCAATCAGAATCGGATTGGTATGGATTCTGATCGGACGGGCAGATCTAAATAGAAAATATCTGTGACCTCAGAGAATTTGGCTCTCGGATTGGTAGGTAGGTTTAGGTGCTGTCATAATTGATTAGGCCCATACTAGAAGGCTTCGATCCGATTCACGGGTAAAGATATTGACAGAAAAGTTTTGGCTTTATACAGCGTAAAAATAATAGAGTTAAAGTAGGGCTTCACATGACTTGTGAATTGCATGAAACCAAAGCTACTCTGTCAATATCATTACCCCTATTTACGACTTTCATCGGATTTGAATCGAGCGAATTCGTATGACCTAAGGTAACAGAATATTTCTGTTTAGATCTAGATCGTCCAATCAGAATCTGCACGACTATTAAAGCATCCCCGTATGTTCCACCTCGGACCGGAATGGCCTGGATTCCGATCGGACGGCCTTGATGCAAACCGAAATATTCTGTTACCTCAGAGTATATGGATTCAGATCTGAAACCCTGTTTGTCTTGGCTGCTTTGCTCTACTATTCTACTCTCTCCTTTTTTAGACTTGACCATAATTTCCATCTCCGAACCTTCCTTCCTTTGACCAAATTCTCCTTTCTCTTTCCAAATTTCAATTATATCTATCCTGTTTTCTCACTTTCCCTTTTCCCGTTATTGTTCTGCTCAATTTTCTCTCTTTATCCTCTTCCCTACATTCAATTTCTTGCAAAAACCTCATCCCAATCCTGAAATTCAAGTGAACAAGTCGTGAATCAAGGATGTGTTGCGGCGATTGTGAGTGTAGGCCGCTTGGATGGCTTCTAGGTCTCCCCTTTGCGTTTCTCGCTCTTCTCGTTTCCATTGTTGGAGTCGTCATCTGGATTGTCGGGTAACTTCAATCTTTTCTTTTCTTTGCTCTTTTATCTCTTTTGTTTTCCAAAAATTTAATATCATGCAATGTGTAGAAATTTTGTTATAGACCTTGTTTTTAATTATATTTTAGTTGACTTCACAGTAAATTTTCATTTAGACACCTGATTTTATGCTATTGTCGAATTCGTCTGTTCAATTATGCACAAAAGAAAAGGAATATAAAGAAAACATCAATTGCCTCTTAGTTCAGAATAGCGTGCTAATTCAAATTTAAAATAGTCGTTAACCCAACAAAATATATTCAAGTATTGAGAATAGCTATTTTTTCATCTAAACGTGGAATAGTTGTTAATTCGAATTTGAAATAGTCGCTAACCCAACTAACCATGCTATTCCTTGGCACCCAAACGCAACTGTACAAATTGCTTTCTCTAATTTTTAAATCATAATTAATTAGAGGAGGGATCCAGTTACAACAAAGTTATAACAACTATTTTTTTCATTTTCAAAGTCCAAATCGTCGATCCAAACCGTTCAACGTGATTATCTAAATAAAATGTGCTTGCAGATCAAATTTTACATTTTTCTGAATTTTTTTACTATTTATTAAGATTGGTACAAAATTCAATGGTCTGAATATGACTATTTTTTTGTAAAATACTTAATAAATAGTAAAAAAATTCAAAAAAATGTAAAATTTGATCTGCTAGCACATTTTATTGTGGAGATCATGTTGAATGGTTTGGATCGACGATTTGAATTTTGAAAATGAAAAAAATAATTGTTGTAACTTTGTTGTAACTCAAATTTGTTGTAACTTGATTCCTCCTCAATTAATTATGGCCCAAAACTGGTGATAAGTGGAACACCTTTTTAGTAATTTTGTTTTTGCCAGTAAACCAGATACCTAACATAACTTATTTGTATATAATATATATGTGCAGGTTGCTTCTGTCATGCATCTGCCCTTGTTGTTTGTGTGTGACTATAGTTGTGGAAATTGCTATTGAGCTCATAAAAGCACCTCTCCATGTCATGAAATGGTTCACTGAGCAGATCCCTTGTTAAATTTTAATGCATTTTTCTTTCTCATTCTTTATCTTATGCTTATTTTATTTTTATTTTTTTTGTCTACTGGCTTGGAGTATGATTGATTGTTAGCAATGTTGTTATATGTCAGCATTATTTTGTGTAAATAAATTTCATCTTTTGTTCACTTTTTTTTTTTAGTAGTTGGTTTTTTTTTTACCTACTAAATTTTATTAAAATAAAGAAGGATTATAAATTTACATAAAGTGGAAAGAAAAAATCAACACAAGCACCGTGTAGAGAAACTAAAAAAATAAACAGAAAATGGAAAAAATATGAAAAAAAAAGGAAAGAATGCCGGGATGAAACCATAGTGACAACGTAATGATTCGAGAAAGGTTCAGTGGGATCAAAAATGCGTGATTCGGAAATAATTCAGGTATAATTTGAAATTATACATTGAGTTTGAACCGGAGATTTTAGTCCCACCACAAGAGAGTCCAAAAAAATATACTATAATTTTTTTTTACCCATGGAGTAATTTGGGTATATATCGGAAATAATTCGGGTATAATTTGTAAAATTCACGGATAATTCATAAATTTGTAAATAATTTGGGTATACGGAATAATACGTAGATTGATTCGCAACGGACTCAAATCCGAATAATTCGCAAATTATTCACGAATCTTGTTACTATGGATGAAACTAACCTCTTGCTTGACCCGCCACACAACCCAAGGGAGTAGAATCTGCCACAAAGAACCTCCATAACCCGTCACATGAAAGAGGTCGTAGGAAATTCATTGACCCGTCTCATGGTACAACCCGCCACTTTGTGTGGTACAAATTTATGATAATAAAAGATCTGTGAATAGCGGCAAAGAAATTCAGCACCGAAAATTAATTATTTAATATTACAGAGACGCTACATTGCTTTTGTGCTATTTTGTTGAATAGGAGAATTTCAATGTGACGAATTAATTTCTTTTTTATGCAACAGAAAAGAAATCAGCTTTAAATGAGTTATTTAATATCGATGATATGATCCAACAACGCATTTAGTTTGAACATAATTTCAGTTTAAAGATATGGTAATTAAAGTGAATATTAAAGTTTAGATGGCAAAATGTGAGAGATTTTTATAATTTGGATGGATATATATATCTAATACTTTATGTTTTAAAGAAATTTTTTCAATAAAAATAGATGTTTTGATGAGTATGTTCCCAATTATCCTATAAATTAATTCCAAATGAGATACAAAAATGTCGTCAATTGAACTGAATCATTGATTCGGTTCCATTGATTTCTAACTATACAACTAATACAGCTTCTTCTAGGTCCTAATATTATTTGAATTTTTTGTAGTTGAGACATGCTGCAATTTCCGAGAACTAATGGGACATATTAACACTACTCATTTAATTAATACAATCTCTTAAAAAAAATGTATAGACAATTTTAACTCTCTTTAAATATCTTTCCAACTACCATATCTTTTTCATAATGTAATTAATGTATAGATTATTTATTAATTACAAAATTCAATAATTGCTAGATACACTTTAATTTCTCTATTTTCTAATTTTGCATTTAATATGTACAAAATTTTTGAACCAATTCAATATTGCTAATATTGCTATTAGAAAAAAAAACTATGTATTAAAAGTTTAATACTCATAGAAATATAACTAAACAATTTAGCAAAGTGAATACATCAATTTAATTTAAGTTTAAAGCAGTCAAACCAGCAGGGAGATACATAAAATCAAGTTTTAAATATTGCAAATGAAAAAAAATCAACTTTTTAATATGAAGTTTGAAAATAATGATGATTTAACCTTCAAAAAGAAAATAATGTTATGAGTTTTGGGTGAAATAAATCATATATATATATGATTTACTCTTGTACTCTTGTATATCTTTAAAAATCTTAAAGATGTGACGAAATACAAATAACAAATAGGAAAAATAATGATTTATTATATAAATCTAACTTTTAAGAAAAACAAATCATATAATAATGAGAGAAATAAATTTTAAACAAAATAACATATATTACAGATATAACTTTTTAGAAAAAAAAATCATATGATAACATATATATTCAAGAGAGGCGGCGGTTTTTAAAGGAAATAATTAATAAATGATTATCTATGTATTAAAATAATCTAGATAATGTTGTGTTAATAAAAATATGAACCGTGTAAATATCATGCCTCACTGAGACCAAACCATATATCTATTAAAAAAACAATCCATTATTTTTATGATAATTTGATTTTTTTAAAAAAATTTGGTAACTAACTCGTGACAGTTTACTGTATATTTAAAACAAATAGAAGAATTGTAAATGATATTCAATTATTATAAAGACAATTAATTTATTGCAATTGTAGGGATCATTTAATCAAAGAAATTAGTGATTTTTGTTGATGGTCAGGAAAGGCCATGTCAAAATTGTATTGAATATTATGCTGGAATGTTACAAAAATATCGTTCCCTCCCAAGGAATCACAAGAATTATTAGGTTTAATTTTGCTATAAAATATATTATTAATAAAAATGAGCCTAAATTCTGTAAAATTAAATTGCCGAAAGTTGGTAAATTTGCTATAAAATATATTATTAATAAAAATGAGCCTAAATTCTGAAAAATTAAATTGCCTAAAAGTTAGTAAAACTGATTTCAAACATACAGAATGCAACATAACACACCACAACAATTAGAAACGAATTCCAATAAAAAGAAGTTTATATTCAAATTAAAGGTACAATATAAAAAGAAAGCATGGCTCGTGATTCCCTGAATTTTAAATCTAATATCCATTTAGGTTTGAATTCACGCGAGCCAAGTAAACCAACGGTAAATAAAAATGAACCTAAATTCTGTAATAAAAATGAACCTGAAATTCTGTAATAAAAACGAACCTAAATCCTGTAAAATTAAACTGCCTAAAGTTGGTAAAACTGATTTCAAACATATAGAATGCAACATAACACATCATAACAATTAGAAACAATATTCCCATAAAAGGAAGTTTATATTCAAATTTAAATATAAAATGAAGGAAAGCGCTAGAATGGCGCGATTCCCAGAATTTTAAATCTAATAACAGTTTAAATTTAAATTAACGTGCGCCAAGTAAGCCACACTTCCCTTCATTTATTGCTCTTCACTCTCCGGCCTCGCTTCTTGGCCCCACTTCTTGACGTGGATGCCACGTCATTCTTCTTGACGGCCTTCTTCTTGGCCCCACTTCCTGATGTGGAGGCATTGCCTGAACTAGGCCCATAGTGTCCCGTGATCCGCTCCTCCACCTCCTTCTTGATTGACTCCTGTGAATCAATAAAATCAGTTTAGAATGAAATTTAGTAATAATAAAAAAAAATTGCTGACCTTAACTTCTGGAGACAGGGGAATAGAATCTCTCCATTGTCTCCAATGGAGAGATTGGGGGCCTAGCCCTTAATTTTGATTGAGGCAAGGTCGTAAGCGACATCACCTTCCTCCCTTCCTCTGGCGTGCTGTAGGTTCCCAACCATATTTTTCAGTTTGGTTTAGTGATGGTATGATGTGCTATCTCCACAACATATCTAACCCGTTTTTTTGTTTTTCTTCTTTGTCACATTCACTGTTTGTTTTTTCTGCCATACACCCGTGAATGGAACAGACTTGGATTGGGGATTTGGGTCAGGGCTCGGAGGATTGGGGATTTCGTTTAGTTTACAGATAGGAGGGGTAGACAAGTTTGAAAGTTTGAATTGTTATTAATATTCTGAAGAAAGTTTGAATTCTACCAAAACCAATCTCATTCATAAATTAAATTTATGATTAAGTTGTGTTTCTTGATAAACAAGTTTATATTCTAATCAAAATTTAGGTGAAGAATGAATGAATAGAACTGAAGATGTCTGAAAAGCAAGTGCTCGTGGAAGCCAATCATGAAAGCATATTGTTTAGACTTGATTAAGCATTGAATACAAATGCTAACTTGCACAACGGTATATCTCGTCTTTTGACAATTTTTATTGTATCTGGAGCACTTCTCAAGATTCTTATGGACATGTGGGGCGGTATATTAAAGGTAAAGGCCAGCAAAGGTTAGTAAAGACATATTTCAACTTCCAAGACTACAACAAGATTCTTTAAAGGCTAGTAAAGGTTAGTAAAGACATATTTTAACTTCCAAAACTACAGCAAGATTCTTTGCAGGAAAGAGTGAATATTTCTGAGAGAGTCATTTACAGTCAACAAACTACAGCAACAACAACGGAACCTGCTCTATTTAAGGTGCATCGAGACTCTTCAAATTTACCAGCGAAACTCTTTCCTCTCCTCCTCTTCAGCTCTTTTGTTTTCTTCTCATATGAATACTAAGTCAAATAAATGTTGTATCAGAAAAGGTGGCAGCGGGTGGCAATGTAAACGGCAAGCAAAGCTAGGACAAACCTATTGCGACTACCACATTAAAAAATTTGAATATTTTCATAACAAAAAAAAATCCGACTACGACAATAGCTCGATCTCCCAGTTAATTTTTTTGTCACTATACATTCTATATATTTATTCGTTTGATAATTAAGTCGTAATTTTAATTATATAATTTTGCCGTTCCAAATTTTTTATAGCTAATATAAGTGATCCAAAACCAGACATTGACGAGCAGGAGGAGCAAATGGAGGAGCAGGAGAAGGAACAGGAGGACCATGGGTATCAGCTGTCGACCATGGATATCATAAGGTGTAAGCTCCTAATAGGTTGGATCTCTCTGGTCGTTGCCATCGTCGTTAGTTTTTTTTTTTTTTTATGTTATGCTCTAGGATGGATCTCTCGGTGGAGCCTAGTTTTTTATGTTGGTGTTGTCATTTTAGTTATGTTGTTTTCTAATATTTCTTATGTTTGGATTGTATGATTTCTTATGTTTTAGTTTATTCGGATGCCTTTTTAGTAAAACAAAACATGACTACAATATTTAAAACTCATAAACTTTTACCAAGCTCTTTCTAGGAGCTTACACCTTATGATATCCTATTAAGCTCTCCAATTTTTTTGTCTAGGCGGCAGCTGATACCCATGGTTCTTCTCTTGCTCTTGCTCTTACTCCTGCTTCTCCATCTATTCCTGCTCCTCCATCTACTCCTCCTACTCGTCGATGCCTAATTTTGAACCACGTATATTAGTTATAAAAAATTTGGGACGGCAAAATTATGTAATTTAAATTATGACTCAATTATTAAACGAATAAATATATAGAATGTGTAGTGACAAAAAATTTAACTGGGAGATCCAGCTATTGTTGGAGCCGGGTTTTTTTTGTTATGATAATATTCTTCATATTTCTTAATGTGGTAGTTGCAATAGGTTTGTCCTAGCTTTGCTTGCCGTTCGCATTGTCACCCGCTGTTACCTTTTCGGGTACAACGTTTATTTGACTTAGTATTCATATGAGAAGAGAACAAAAGAGCTGAAGAGGAGAAGAGGAAAGAGTTTTGCTGGTAATTTTGAAGAGTCTCGCTGTACCTTAAATAAAGTAGGTCCTGTTACTGTTGTTGTAGTATGTTGACTGTAAATGACCCTCTCAGAAATAGTTATTCTTTCCTACAAAGAATCTTGCTATTGTTTTGGAAATTAGAAATATGTCTTTACCAACCTTTATTAGCTTTAAAAGAATCTTGTTGTAGTCTTACAAGTTGAAATATGTCTTTACTAATCTTTACTAGCCTTTACCTTTAATACACTGCCCCACATGTTCATAAGAATCTTGAGAAGTGCTCCAGATACAATAAAAATTGTCAAAAGACGAGATATACCATTGTGCAAGTTAGCATTTGTATTCAATGCTTAATCAAGTCTAAACAATACGATTTCTGAAGACCGGGAAGTATGCTGAGCGCGTCGGTGTTGGTGCGCCTGCCTATCTCGCCGCTGTTCTCGAGTATCTTGCTGCTGAGGAAGTTTGTTTTTACCAATTTGTGCTTAATTTTAAGATTTCTATTTTATTTGAGGCTGAATATTTTTGAGAAACTGGGTCTTGGCAAAAATGTCTGAAATTGGAGCTCTTTACACACCCAAATCAAACGGTTTGAAGCCTTCAATTTGTGGCACCTCGAAAGAATTTTACAAATCTTAGTCATTTTAGGTTTTCAATGTGGTCTTAATTCATGCGATTTGTGTCAGTGTTTTATTAAAAAAAAATGTCTAATATATTGCAAGCTATCTGAACAAATAGTAGCCTTCAATTTAAAGAAATAACTGTGAAGGATCACTGGATATGGTGTATTGAGTATGCAACTGAGAATCGAGAAAATGCAATTTAAAATTCCAATCTATGTATCTTTTTTTAGAGTTTTAGTGAACTTGAACATGAGTACACCAGTTAGAACATGAGTACACCAGTTAAGTTATGTGGGTTTATACTTGGTGAAGGCTAACATTGCAACATATTTGTGGTGTGAAGTTAGTGCAAAGAAATAAAGGTCTATATCTTTTTGTATACTTGTAATTTCGTGCTTGATTTTATGGAAGACTTTCTGACCTAGAAACTATGGTGCAAAAGAGGGGCTTCCTGCAATTTCTAAGCTATCTTCTACAACTACTTTGCAACCTGCAGGTTAGAGTATTAAGTGATGATTATGTCTCCTAAGAGGGCAAGTCAATTTATAATCTGGCTGGCATATGACTAATAATTGTCTGGTGCTTTCTTTTGTTGGACAGTGGGGCAAGAGATAAGAGACAAATTCTCTGGTGCTGTGGAGGCATTTGCAAGGCGAAATGGTGGGACCTCTAACAACAATCACCATGGGGAGTATTCAAGATGCAAAGTGCTAGAGGAATTATTTGTAGCTGTCAGTGTACCTTTTTATTTTCTTTCTTGTTGACCTCCATTATTATTTTGGCTTTAATATCCTGGCCAAACGGGGATTGTTGCACCTGCTGTTTCTTTTCAGTGCCCAGCTGTCCCTTCCAGCACTAAATCCTACCCAATTGCACTGTGCCTTATGCAAGACTTGGTTTTTTTCATTCTTGACTGTCATCCACAAAATGACCATGACAATGAAATTATAGAAAAAAAACGGGTTTTAATATCACAAACATGAAATCTCTCTTTTGGATCCCTAAAGTTTGTTTAGTTCCCATTTTGGCCACTAAATGCTTTATTTTTTGCCTTGCTGTAATTTTTCACTAGAAAAATGGAGGAAAATAATAATAAATTCCGATGTAGAATAATGAGTCAATTCGATGCTATAGATTAACAGCAACTCATTCTTCTCTTTCTCTGATTATGTTTCCTGACCAGTTATTTACCAAAAACATGATAATTGGAAAAAAAAAATACACGCAGGTTACTTAACGATTTGTAATAATTATGTTCTAAGAATCATTAGTGGAAATGTCCAAACCTTAAGGACAACTTGCAGAAATTCCCTTTATTACTAATGAAATACTGACGACAACTATGATGACAGTGGCATAAGATAAGTAGCAATATTAGTAGGGTAAATAATTTAGATTGAGGGTAAATGGCAGTTACATTGATCTAGTATAATTCAATTTGGAGTTAATTGAAGAAGAGTTGAATTACATTAGCTTTATTTCTTAAAGTAAGCTTATCTAGGGTTAGTTGTAGCTCAGTTGGCTTGATTGCAAAATAAGGTACATTTTTGGTCAATTTGGAACCGTTAGACAATTGAGTGTCCATTGTGGTAAAATTTTATTAGCCAACACTCAATTCCTAGGTCAAAGCTTATAGCAGCCAAATTATGACTTCAGAAATCTAAACTTGGGCTTAATAACAAAAATATGCTGCAACTTGTTGGCTGATTATATTTTACATTTCCAGGTTAGGTTGGTGGAGCTGTCAAAACCAGGCCCATCTCTACAAGACGTCTTGAGTATTGGCTGTTCGTTGATTAGCATTGACAAAGCAGCCAAACGAGTGTTCAATGATGTTTTGGCAATCTCTGGCGTTCAAGCAAGAATGGACTACACTATTTTTGAAGGATTGGGAGAAGCAACATGTGTAGAGCGAATATTGGCACTCATAAAGGATTATCTTAGCGCCCTCTGGATTTTCTTACAAAACTGCATGTTTGTGGGGTATATATTTTGGTACTGATGTGTATCAGTTTAGGGTATTTTGGTATTGTTAGTAATAATGATGATATCACTAAACTACTATCTAATTCAAGTATTTTTCTTATTAATTAGGATGTGTTATGTAAATTAGTTTGCTAATTAATGAGGTGTATCATTTTGGGATTATATTCTATGTTAATTGAATGTTTGTGACTAGCAAAAATGTGAAGGGCTAGCCAATTGCAAAAAACAAATGTTGCTAAGATTAATAACAATACGCTAACGGTTATAATTACAAACAGTTAGCAAAAATCATTAATGAAATGGACAAACACAATAAATTATACTTGAGTTATTTTCACGCAATAAAAATTGATATCCTTATAAAACATTTTCTTCTATTATTTTCATGTGCACAGTGATCTAGTATTTCCAAAAGCTTTCACTATAAAATAATATAAACAGATTAAACAAAATATTTCCAAGAGTAGCTCATAGAAATAATGTCTCCCTAATCCACACTTATTTCCAACGGCATAGGGGAGGTATTTCAATTAACTTTCAATAAAATATATTATTTGGTCTGTTTGGCGGGTCATGGGTCATGCAAAATTATTTTCAAAGACGGATAGGAAACATTTCCATATGCAAACAGCAGGGATTTCCATGCGCTACTAGTTTCATGAGACTAACGTTGGAAATTGTTAATGGTGTCAGAAAAGACAATTTCATTTCCATGAACCTTTTCTCCTATTGAAAATAATATTTGCTACCGTTGCAAAAAGCGTAAATTCTAGTAGTGAAAAATTAAGTGCATTAAATTTCTTGCTGACTAGCTTTAGAAAATATGACATTAATTGGCGACAAAAATCATTTTCATTTAGCAAAATATTATAATCTATTAAGCAATTTAATGATTGTGAATTTCACACTATATTCATGTAAACACATAAATTAAGTCATGAGATCACACGAGTATTGTTTTCTCATGTTTATAGAGTGACGATCCATCACTATTTGTATGACTTAAACTTTATAAATAAGTACATACGACATAATTATTTATAACTTAAAATCCAGATAGAGTCTATTGATAAAAAAATTAGGACACCCAAATAATATAAAATATTTATTGAAATTTGAAAAAAATTAATTAATTGAAGTAATTAGTCTTCCTAAACGTGCTATGAAGAATGACCATTATTGAAATAACAGAGAAAATCAACAATTTAGAAATTTAATTTTGAATTATAACTCTAATTTTTTTTTACACGTTATAACCAATTCTTTGATTATTGTTAAATGAAACAACAAACTTAATTATATATGGATTTCATTATAGAATCTCATATACACTGTCCATTTAAAATTGAATGGTTTAGATTAAAATATGAGGAGGGTTCAAATGCCTCCATTTTTCATGCCTCCACCATGCCTCCATTTTTAAAACTTTAATAACTCAAAATTTAAAACTTAAAATCAAAATAAAACCATTGGATATTGATAGGTCCATATGCCAATGGCCCTTAAAAAGCCCAGGCCTGGCCCAATAAAGCACTCCCAGATTTAAATACACAAAAGGCCGGCCCAAAATAGAACAAAACAAAATAGGCCCCTCCCCCTACAGAAAACAGGCCACGACTCAAAATATAGCTCGGGATTCGGACCCCATCCAGGGGCCAGCCAGCGTTTAAAAGCGCCCAGGATTCGGACCCCCTCCCGGGGCCAGCCCGAGGTTAAAGATGACCCGGGATTCGGACCCCCTCTCAGGGCCAGCTCGGGTCCAAACAAAATAAGGCTCAAAGCCTAACACGCCGAACAACCAGAGAAAGCCGACCCACGGCCTCGCTGATTCGGCTCGTGACAGATTATGCGGATACTATCGTCTATTATGCGGGCGCCCTCAACAGTATGCGGGCCTTCGTCATTAATGCTGACAAGACCCCGCTACAGTAGGGCGCCCCCTATTTAAGGCAGAGAACCCCTCAAAAATGGGGACGGCAAAAACCGCATTAATCACACTCACCAACACCAGAGGAGGTATTAAAAAGGGTTAGAGCGTTAATACCCCTCCGACACCCCGCGTGTCCATCCTCTCACCTCGTTTCCCTCGAACCGGGACGAGTTGTATATTCAGCAACCGGCCTTCGCACGGCCTGCTTCCTGGGAACAGGACGTGCCTCCACCTTACTGGACCGAGTCTAAGTACGGCCCGGTTCCTTTGGGAAGGGACGTATCAACCACCGTGGGGCCCCCAGCCTCAACTGAGCCAGATGACTTCCGCAACCAAACAAACAGACGTGGGCAAGCCCACCCCCGAGGAGATTGCTCGGCGAACGGAACTATCTAACCGAAGAACTGAGAATGTGAAACCCCTGACCAACCTAACCTCGGGCCTGAAACCCAAAGAACCCTCGAAGAAAACTCCCCAAGGTGACCCGAGCGTAGGAGCAACGAGTAAAAACCCCCTCGGCAAAGTGAACCAGAAGACCTCCAGCCCAATTGTCCCTCCGACCCCCTCTTTGGTTATGCCGCTCGAAGGGGTACCAATCACCCAACCCGGGATGGGCTTGGAGTCCCTCGGAGTTTCCACACCCATTATGAGACCGATCGACTCGACTATTGTCACTGCCCAGGCCACTGGGCCGATCGGGTCGACCCCCAAAATGCCCAAAGCCAGATGATCTACGCCCAATACCATTCTCCGTATGTTCCACAGTATGTATATCCACCTCCCTACAACTATCCTCCATACCCGCAATATGCTTCTCCATATTCACAGTACCCGGCCACCCCTTTAGCACACTACCCTCCACAAGCTGATCCCAACCTGTCATACCATCCCCAAACTCCCACCTCGGCTCCCGGGGTACAAATGATTCATCCCCCGCCTCCCGTAGTACAGCTAATCCAAACCGGACCTGGGTCGAATAATCCAGAGCCTGGTCTGCATGATACAGAACGTGGCTCTGACAATCCCGACCCCGAACTTGAGACTCTTGTTGGCGAGGGGGAGACGAGACAGGATGGTGGACCGAGGCGGAGGCTATCGTTCGGAACTGAATAGGGAGAAAGTGAAGGCTCGTCTGCGGCAGCCAGTTCGAGAAGGAGTGCTGGTCGGGCGAGAACAGAGCGAACACGAGAAGGCCTCGGGAAACAGACCGAAGAACAGTCTCGCCACTCGAGGAAGGACGATCAGTCTCGTCACTCGAGGAAGGACGATCATTCTCATCATTCGCGGGAAGAGCGTCGCAGGACGTCACCTAAAAAGCGGCGAAGGACACGCACCACAACAGAGGCCGCAGGAGTAGATATGGCAACGATAAATGCAATGATTAAAAAGGGGGTGGAGAAAGGGATAGCCGAAAGAGAAAGAAAGAGAGCAGGGACTCGTTCCGGGTCGACGAATATTTTGGAAGGACCATTAGCCCCGGAACTTTACAAGGCCCCCATGGGTGACTTCAAATACCCCACTGGCCTTCCCTGTTTCCAGGACAGCGGAGACATTCAGGACCCGCAGAACTTTGTGTACGGGTTCTACGAGAGGCTACGACTGCATGGGGCATCGGATGCCGTCGCGTGTGGCATTTTTACCACTTGCCTTACTGGAGAGGCGTGGGAATGGTACATGAGATTGAAACTAGGGTCGATAAAAACCTTTGACCAATTAGCGAGAGCCTTCTTGGCCCGCTACGATATGCTCCGACCTCCGCGCGCCACCTGTGACTCCCTCCTAAAGTACGTTCAAGGACCCCAAGAGACAACGCGGACCTTTGTAAATAGGTTCGTGAAGGCCTCTAGGGAGGTCCGAAACTACAGTGAGGACATCGCCCTGGCAGCTGTACAGAATGGACTTTGGCAAGGAGGACCGGGTACCCTCCGGTATGATGCCCGAAAGAGAGAATTTAAGAGCTTACCGGAGTTCTTGGCTTTTGCTGAAGGGTACATTCGGGCTGAAGAGGATGCCGTCCAGTTCGCTAGGCCGCGGTCCAGATCACCAAAACAACAGCAGCGTGACCGACAGCCTAGTGGCGGTCCGTCTCGAAGGCGAGAACCACCAAAAAGAAATACCCTGCCTGCGCCACAGGAAGAACGGCGCGAAGATGGCAGGGAGGGCTACCGACCCCACTATGTGCGATACGCCCCTTTTGTCAAGAAGAGAAGCGAGATGTATTATGTCATAAAAGACATGTCTGACGTCCCAAGGCCGCTGCGCAAGGGCATCTTTGAGAAAAAAGACGAGGCTGTAAGGTGTTTGTTCCACCGTTTCAATGGGCACTCCACGGGAGATTGCCTACAGCTGAAGGACGTGTTAGAAAAATTGGCTAGGGAAGGAAAACTGATCGAGTATATCAAGCCGGAATTCTTCAAAAAGTTCAGAAGAGAATATAATGGGGAAGCCGAGTAGAAAAAGAAGGCTTCCTACCGGGACGAGTACAAGGGGCCCAGGTACATGGGACCAAAGCCCGAAGAAGGCAAGGGAAAAGGACCGGGAACATCCGGCAGGCAGCCAAGTGTAGAGATCAATGTCATTAGCGGGGGGCACGAGGTGGTGGTCCCTGAGAAACATAATCGAAGCACCACCAAGCCGTACCCTACCATACTGAACGTTGAAAGACCCCTTGAAAGGAAGAGGCCCCGGATAGACGAAGCCATATACTTTTTTGAGAAAGACTTCGGCACCATTGCATGGCCCCATGATGATCCCATAGTGCTGAGACTCAAAATAGAGGAGTTCGGCGTAAAGAGAATCCTCGTGGATATGGGAAGCTCAGCCGACATCTTATACTTCTCAGCTTTCGAAAAGATGGGAATACAGCTTGAGAAGTCCCAGAAGAAGGTGACACCGCTAGTGGGGTTCACTGGCGATTCCCTCCGTCCCAAAGGGATCGCTCAGTTGAAAGTAGCATTTGGGTCCTCTCCTCGCACCTCTGAAGTCATGGTGGACTTCCTTGTAGTGGATGCACCTTCCGCCTACAACGCAATCCTTGGCAGAGGCACCCTGAACAAAATTGGAGCCATAGTATCTTCTCCCCACTTAAAGATCAAATTCCCTACCAGCCACGGGGTGGGAGAAGAATGTGGGCAACAGCAGGCGGCCCGAGAATGCTACCAAACCTCTCTCGAAGGGCAAGGAGGAGTGGTCCATCAAGTGGACACGAAGGCAGGGGTGAGATCAGGTCTCTCTGGCCCGCGCTTGCGATCCAGCCCAGAATTCCTACCCCCGCATACATCTATGGTATTGGACCCTACCGATAAAGGAGAGTTAAATACACCTATCGAGCCAGCCGACGAGGTCGACCAGGTTGACCTCGGCGACGGCAGATTTTTGAACATTGGCAAAGCAGTTCAGGGAAGAGCAAGGGATAAATTGATTGATTTCCTCCGGGAAAGTCAGGCAGTGTTTGCATGGACCGCCGCAGACATGCCCGGGATCCCAGGATCTATAGCGGAACACCGTTTACACATCAAACCGGGCGCAAAGCCTGTGGTACAGAAGAGAAGGAACATGGGAGCCGAGAGGCGTTCGGCAGTTAAGACAGAGGTAACCAAGTTACTAGAAGCCGGCTTTATCAGAAATGTGACTTGTCCGGAGTGGTTGGCGAACCCCGTGCTTGTGAGAAAGGCGAACGGGGATTGGAGAATGTGTATCGATTACACTGACCTGAACAAGGCGTGCCCTATGGACCCTTTCCCTTTGCCAAAGATCGACCAACTGGTAGATTCCACCTCCGGACATGCGTTCCTAAGCTTCATGGATGCGTTCTCAGGGTACAACCAAATTAGGATGTGCCCAGAAGATGAAGACAAGACGGCTTTCACAACTCACTCCGGGTTGTACTGTTACCGAGTGATGCCCTTTGGGCTGAAGAATGCGGGGGCTACTTTCCAAAGAATGGTAAATAAAGTGTTCCACGAGCAGATAGGTCGGAATGTAGAAGCCTACGTAGATGATCTTCTAGTAAAGAGCATGT
This sequence comes from Carex parvula, assembly GCA_025461045.1. NCBI lineage: Eukaryota > Viridiplantae > Streptophyta > Magnoliopsida > Poales > Cyperaceae > Carex > Carex parvula. The sequence continues at coordinate 40,181 of JAJGRW010000657.1, read as the reverse complement.
CGGACCTGGATCACGTTGAAGATTTGCGCGAGACCTTCGCGACGCTCAATCAGGCTGACATGAAGCTCAACCCCAAGAAGAGCTTCTTCGGTCTTACGGGAGGAAAGTTCCTCGTATTTATGGTGTCCATGAGAGGCATAGAGATACACCCCACCAAGTCGCAGGCCATCCTGGATATGAAACCTCCCCAAAACCTCAAGGAACTCTAGTCGCTCACGGGCAGACTTGCAGCGCTGAACCAATTTATTGTCCGATCCGGCGATGTTTGCTTCCCCCTTTTCAAAGCCATGCACAAATCCGCCAAATTTGAGTGGACCAAGGAATGTGCGATAGCATTTGACAAGGTGAAAGAGTACCTGGCCAGTCCACCTTGCCTCAGCAGACCTATGGATGGGGACACGCTAGTTGTATACCTGGCCACAACCAACCACGCGGTCAGTGCCGCGTTAGTACGAGAAGAGGGGCGGGAGCAAAAACCCATATATTTTGTGTCGCATGTGCTCCGAGATGCCGAGACCCGGTACACACAGATGGAGAAGGCGGCCTATGCCCTTATAATTGCGGCCAGGAAACTGAGACCATACTTCCAGTCCCACCCGATCAAGGTGTATACCGGAGTACCCCTGAAGAAGGCCTTCGCGAACTTTGATTCCTCGGGCTGCGTGTTGGCTTGGGCACTCGAATTAACAGAATTCGACGTCACCTTCCACCCCCAGAACGCGATCAAGTCACAAGTATTTGCGGATTTTATCGCAGAGTACTCGGGAGCCCCGGAGGAATTGGATGGCAAGTGGACGCTTTATGTCGATGGAGCCTCCTCCCATCAGGGAGCAGGAGCAGGAATAGCTCTCACGGGCCCCCAGGGGGAAACACTCTACTACGCACTCCATTTCCAGTTCCCTATAACCAATAATACTGCCGAGTACGAGGCCATGATAGCAGGCCTCAAGTTAGCCGTAGGGCTAGGAGCCCGACAGGTCCATCTCCATAGTGATTCCGAACTCGCGGTCAGACAAATTAACGAGGAGTGCCGTGTACATGACGACCGATTGCGACGATACCGAGAGCAGTTCCATTCTTTGAAGGGACAGTTTGACAGGGTGGTGATAGAACATGTGTCGAGAAACCAGAACTGCCAAGCAGATGCCCTCTCCAAACTAGGGGCAACAGGAAACCTCGACAAGGACCGCCCCGTGATAGTGATGGACATTCCCGAGTCGAGTATCTCGGATTGCACGAAGGCAGCTTATGTTATTAATGAGCCCGAAGATACCTGGTACGCTCCCATGTGGGCATACCTCACTTCGGGGACCTTACCTGAGGACCCACTGGCGTCCAGGAGATTGAAGAAGATTGCTCCTTTGTACTCGATATACAACCACCAGTTGTACGAAAGAGGATATGCCCGGCCATGGCTTAAGTGCCTCGGAGAAAAAGACGCCCGGACAATGCTAGAGGAAGTCCACGAGGGACTCTGCGGCTCACCAGATCCATGCTCGGAAGAACGAGCCCGCCATCGGGACGAAGCAGCTGACCGCCAGCCCTATCCCACTCGTATCCTATCAGACCTTGGGGGGCCCCGTCTTCGTCCGCCACTGGCATATACCCGAGGTCCTTAGGGGCGAAAGGATAAATACCGGCCAAAACAGATAACTCCGTATAAACTTGCTTTTTTATCATTCCTATCAATGATAGCATTGCGGCAAGTTTAAAAGGGTCACTAACCAGGAATTCTCGAATCACCTCCCTTTCATGATCGAGACGTTCCGCTTGCGAGTTCTTGATCGCAAGCAAGGCTTGGGATAGCTGCTCCCGCACGAGCGTCAACTCTTGGGCCTGTTCCTCCTTTGTTAGCTTCAGTTCCTTTACCTCCGCTTCGCTACCAACAAGCTTAGCTGTGGCCTCCTCAAGCAACTCAGCGCTCCTTTTAGCGCAGTTTTCACTTTCCTCTATTGCACGGGCCTTTGAGTCCACCTCGCTCCTTAGCTTCTCGACCTCCTCACCGCTGCCAACCACCGAGCCCCGAAACTTTTGGTAATCGTCATCCAGGGACTTGTACTTCTCTATCCAATAATCCCTCTCCACAACTACCGCCGTCAAATCCCCCGGCTCGACAGGAGACCTGGCCGCTGTTAAGTTCTTTGCAGTCATTGCCTCTGTGGCACGAGCAAACAAGCAGCCTATCTCAAAAAGGCGACCCACCGCATCCAACATCATGCCAACCCCGCGCTTCTGAATAAGCCGGCCCAAATAAGGGGGCTCCAAGGCGCGGAAGGCCTCCCTATAATACACCCCGCTCTCCGAGGGCCGGTCATTAGCGCTGCGCATCTTAGCCAGATGAGGGAAAAGGGCGAGGCACCCGTCCGCTTGACTTGACGGGAAGGGAGTCTTACATATGGTCCCTACCCCAACATTGCCAGGAAGACCAACCTTACGAGACCCCTCGGACGGAGTAGGTACCGTCTCAGGAGAAGCAGTCGTGCTCGAACTCCCACCTCCACCTGGCCCCCCAGTTGATGCCGGAACTTCTTGAGCTAACACGACTGAAGCCGCACCCGAAGGGGGGACTGCTACTTCCGACAAGGGGGTAGTGGCGACGTCCCTCGGGCTCGGGGCTAAATGTGGCCGCGTTACGTTCCTTTTCTTATTTGTAGTTGGCCCTTTCCCTTTGACGTCGCGATCAATCTCGTGCGTCGCCCTCCGCTTCCTCGACTCCGCACCCCCGGCCCCTTCTTGACCGCACGCTCCTCAACACCAGCAGGCGGTTGAGTAGGAGCCACCCTGACCGCTGGTGACCCAGAATACAGCCCCCCCACCTGCGGACAGATCAACTCGGGGATCGCCTTCAGCCCGTTAAAGGTGAAATCTATTAAGCCAAACCCTACATCAAAAATATGAACCCAGGGGTCATATATATATAGGGAAACAGTTAAGAATCTCTATTAAAAGAAGGTATAAGCGCGAAAACTACCTTGCGACAACTCCTCAATAACCTCGACAGCCCGCTCATCAGCAGCGCTCATCTCGAAGTCACTCATCTCGGGCTTCCCCTCTCATGAACTATCACTCCCAACCTTCTTAATCTGTCGCCATGAGCAACGAATGCCTTGTAACGACTCAACCTCCTCGGGCTCAGTCAAATACACCCAGCCCCTATTCCAGCTATCAATTTTCCTCATGATTTTTTTATGCGTCTCATAGTCGAAAATCTCCGGTGCGTCAGTTCTCCTCCTCACAGCGACAAAATCCGATGAAGCCACACACACAGACTAAAATAATGTGCGAACAGGGCCATACTCGGCTGTAACTCTTTAAAGTAAACCCGAAATTCGTCGAATAGCTTCTCGAAACTGACAAGATTGCACCATCCCACACTTGTCAATTGAGCAGGGGTTATATCCAGCGTCTTCAAAAAAGTAACCTGGAATGGGGTCAAAGACAGCTGGAAACCGCATCGGGGCATCTTCCAGTAAATACAGAGCCCTTTCTCATCGTCATGGGCTCGATCGTCCGCTTTTGGCAATAAAAACCTTAACTGGTCCAAAGAAATGCGACCTCTCACTTCCTTTTTCACGAGCTCGCCGTAAAAAACATCAACCCACCAACTCTGACTGCGACAACCCGTCGCTGATGGGAACAAAAGACTAACTTCCACAAATTGCGCATCACGTGCGTGCCCGAGGCGCCTCCTCTTCGATGAGGGGAGTTCCTTAGAGTTCTTTTTCTTCTTGGATGCTTGCAGGGGCGCTGAAACTGACGCCTCCCGGGAAGACCCCTGGCGATCATGCACCTCGGCTTCCTCTAGCTCCATATCTCCCTCCACTGAGCTACTCTCACTTTTGCTGGAAGAGTAATACGAATGATCAGTCTTCTCCAACGGAACCCGTTCCCGAACTACCTTTTTCTTCCCTCCCATCTTCGCTGACTGCAAAGGCAAGTTAATAAGATGGTCAGCAATGGGAGACATTACCGAGGGCACTGTCCTCTTACCCGACGCAGCGAAGGCCATTTCCAAGGCAGCTCTCGACTTCCCGGCACCTTCACCCTTTATCCCGTGATCCCACATCGCCGGATCACTCCAATCGATGGTCTCGTCAGGAGAACCTGGTTCCGCTGCGGCCCCGTCCACCGAAGACTCAGGTTGTGCCCCTTCTAATCAACGGACGACTCCGGACCTACATCATTCCAATCCACGGCTGCCTCCCAATCAAAGAAATCTCCCTCGGAACCCGAATTAACATCCCTCTCCGACATTTAAAAGAACTCGCTCAGAAACTGCCTTACAAGTCGACTATTGAACCTCGCGTATGACAAACACGCAAAGGTAGAACAATACCGACTTAGTAACTCCCGGTATCGGTCAAGATACTGGATCCTGAACGAAATGTTTGCGACAGTGATACTTACGGTTCTCGAGCAACACTCCTGCGAGATGATAGTACAGTCGTCCTCACCAATTATCCTTGTGCGCGAGAGCGACGAACGAGAATACCCCGATGATCAAACTTGCTGAAAACGGATACACGCACGGGCCCGCCTCTCTTTATATAGGGACCCCGTAAAGAGCCGTAAAAACCAGCGCCAATCTCAAGGAACATCCTTCGACACGTGTCTCGCGTCCCTTCGACTAGCCGCTTCAAAAAACCTAAAGCGTCGCGCCGCTTCAGCCCCTTGGCGCCAAAACCAGGAGTAATATTAAACCGTCGCGTCTCTTCGGCTTCATATGTACAAAATTCCACATGATGTAGATCCCCTGCAATCTTGAAGTAGGCTGCCCCGCGAAACGTTAACCTCGCACCGTTCCGAAGAATCAACCTTGACCCTATACAAAGATCATCGTTTACCCGAAGTAACGAGCGGTACGGTCAAAATTGCAGCCAATCCTGCTGACGAAAGCAAGCCTTAGCATTTATGACGGTCTGACACATGCATTTATTACGCCCACAGTAACCCCCGCTATATATATATACACATACGGACCACCCGTACCTATCCAGATCACATTCATTTAACAAAGAACTTCGATACCATGGCACCAAAACCGTCCGATAGTCGCGGCAAGAAACCCCTCGACAAAGGCCAACCTAGCAATCCGAGGCCGAGGCGCCTAACTAGTGTCCGAGACCTACCCCCTCAAATCCGCACCAACTGGCTCCGTTTCTTCCCGCGACGTAACCTTGACCGGATGCTGTCAAGCCCTAATCGTAAGCTCCAGGACTTCATCGAGTATTTGGTCGACTTGGAAGTGCGCTCCTATGAGCACTGTCCCTGTTGCCCGAAGTCTCGCCGCAACGCACCACCACCCGCACCACCCCGACGATCCCTACCCAAGCCGGTGGTCCGCCGCACCTGCTCCGCATGCTGAAAGACAGGCGACAGGTCGGAGATGCCCCGATGCCACCGATGCCGGCAGAGGTTCCACCAAGCCTGCCAGCCCGAGGAGGTCCACTACCCATTTCCCATCCCGGGTCTAGAGAGCTGGCATTGCGACGAATGTACCGCCATCCTCAACTCCCTGGATGACATGAACGAGGATAGCAATGAAGACGACGACCAGGAAGATGATGACGATGGCCCGCAGTATCACCCCACTAGGTCCGGCGACACCGACCCCTAAGAGGGATCCTCCACAGACGGCGACTTCAGCGATTGATGCATTGCGTGAAGTCGCCCCACCCACCCTGCTGAATATTTACTAATCTTTCCTTTGTTCTTCAACGTGGGGATAGGCTTTTTGTTAAATGATGACCCCGCGAACAACTTTTTTTTGTCGAGAAGGAAAACTCTATAAACCACATAACCTTATCTATAGTTCTAATCTTTTCTACTTTGCAAAAATGTCTAAAAACATATTCGTGTAACAACGATTTCGGCGCTAAGACAAAACATTAAATATACGTCGCTTACATTACGATCTCGTCGCAACAAAATAGTGAACAGCGTTACAATGCAGCTTTACCATATCGCTAACCCATGGCCGCCGTCTCCCTCATGACCTTTCGGTCCCAGGGGGATCCTGAAACAAAACACGGACACGTTACCTGAGACTAGTCGGTTAGCGACACCAACTCCATCTGTTACCAACGCAAGTTGGTACACCCCCTGTCTCAGGACAGTCCCGGGCATACATGTCTCACTTCTAATTTTACCAATAGCATGAAAACAAAGCCACCATGCAAACATTAGCAAAACATTCTATGTCGCGCGACTTAAATAGTTCAGACAAAACAGACAATAAAACCACCTTCCCCTCACTCTAAAAGGCACGACTCGAGATAACTCGAATCAAAGAATAAATCTCGACAAATCACCGGCATAACTGCCCCGCGACACGCCCTCGCGGTATAAAGACATTCTCTACTCCAAATCATGCATCTCGTATATGGAACCAGGCACGTCCCCTAAATATCGGCCAACCAAAAATGAGCCCCCTCTAAGTTAAACCCCTTGAGTTAAAACGCCCTTGGCAAAGCGAATGTCCTACTAATAACACCTCGAAATACCCGCCCGATAAATTCCAAAACGCCTCAAAACCTATGCCGGTCAAAGAACAGGCCTACTCTCGTCCCGTCAAATCGCCTAGCCCCAGCTTTTATGACTTAATGGGGCCCAGACGCGATAACCAATGGCACTACCCCGCCTATATATTGACCCATTCAGCCATAAGAAATCCATTCCTCATCAACCAATCTTTCATTCCGTAAACTAATCCTCACCCCATCCACCCTCACAATGTCGTCCAGCGACTCGGTTAACAAACCTGAGCAGCGACGCTTCAACATTACCCACCCCGTGATTCATCTCCCCACCGACCCCGCCCTAACCCCACGCAACCATCACTGCGAACACTGTCGGAAGGCGAAAGGTGGGTATTGTTGCAAGATATATCCCGCCCAGACTTAGAATGGATGTTAACTCACGAAAACCTCCGAATCCGAGACTTTCTCGACTTCAAGCTTAGCTCATGCCCGAAATTCACCCCAGAGGACGAGAATGCCATCCAACCTACGGCACCGTCGTTGCGCACATGCTTCGGGTGTGGTGAAGAAGATCCCAAGACTGAGATGGTCAAATGCCGAACATGCTTCGAGTGGCGCCACATGTATCATTATGATATCAAAGGCCGCTCCAACCCCCACCGTCGGTTTTGGCGATGCCCCCGTTGCATCGACCTCAACCTCGGAGGACCAACTTTATACACGGCTACCAAAGAAGAGCTCGAAGCGGACAATACCTATGAGGACACCGATAACGAGATCCTCGCCTGAATGCTCCCTAAGTAGCGACATCACACCCGTCTTCTTACCGAGAAGGACCCCGGAGTGCAACTGACAGAAGTGGAAATGTCTTTTCCACCTGTCTCAGGGTCCACCTCGGCAACGTACGGGTATACAGGGAACAAGTCGCTCTGCATATCATAGTGTGTTAGCACAAATGTATCTGTAACCATATTATAAGAAAAAAGGCTTGTATGTCGAATATATACAATTCCGATGTCATGTTATTAAACTTATAAAAATCATATAAATTAATATTGTTATCGGGACCCCTTGTGCCCTCACAAAACCCATCTTTCATCGATGAAAATTTCCATCTCATATCCTCCCGACACGCATGTACGCCCTCCCGCCAAATTCAATACCTCGACGCCTGAGAATATTTAAAGCGGCCAACTGGCGCATACCCGCCAAGGGACTATTCGGGACCCACAGCATTTAAGCCTACAATGACAACTTACGCCTATAAATACTTGCCCCACAATACGTAAGAGGGGACAATCACCTTGTTGGGTTTTGCTGTACCCTTTGATTAGGTTAAGTATGCAGAAAGTTCGTAAAACAAAATTTTTTACTTTTAACTTAACCCTAGGATTAAAAGAGTTACATCGGAAAACCAAACGAAAGTTCCTTTTCCAGTCTTTCCCTTGACATAATCTTTTAATCCTACTTAGGATCTACTCCCCGATTGATTTCTAAAATAATATTTATTTAACATTTAAATAAATATAAATAACATTTATACCTTGTTTCCAAATTACAATTGGAATGCAGACCGAGCGAGAAGACCGGATCTGAGCAATGTCTTCTTTCGGAGCAATGACTTCTCTCGGAGCACCAAACATATGGTGCCTCTATAGGTTATCCACCAGGACTAACCAGAGAGCGGTTTATTTCTTTTGCCAGAAATACTGTAAACCGCGGTATTACGCAAAAACACTATTCACGGGAAAAAGACGAAATAGTAGAATTCCCGACCCGCAATTATTCTAATTTTACTAAAAGGCAAAATAGAAATATCACGACTTTCGGGAAAACACTATTCACTGAAATCCCGCAAACACTATTCAACAACTCGAAAGATAATACATATCTGATACGTATAACTTTCGTTTAAACCGCAACACTATTTGGGAGAGAAAATGAGAAAGAGAACGATAACCGAACCAATTCGAATCGAACTCAGACTTTTTGAACTTTTCAACTTTTTAATTCTCTTACCCCTACCCCTCTATTTATAGGGTTAGGGAGGTGCTTGTAAGCTGCTTGCAGCAGAGGTGCTTAGCTGCAAGCTGCTTACAAGGACGTGCTTGTAAGCTGCTTGCAGCAGAGGTGCTTATGTGGATAGGATTGATGACATGTCATGTGGATAGGATCGGTGACGTGTCATGCGGATAAGGACGAATCTGAAAAGACCAGAATGCCCTCGCTCCGAACACAATTAATATCCGTATAATTATTCTGAATAATTACATTTCTTGCGGTTGTTGATTTCGGTAATTTATACAACGTGTCCTACACGTTTATAAATTAACCAGTTAACTTTTATACAACGTGTCATACACGTTTATAAATTAACTAATGTTTTTTCTTGTCATTATACATGACATTTATAATATAATTATATCAAGTATAATTAATTATAAACCATCTTATTATTGATCATAATCAATTTATAATCAATCAATAAGATTCTCCGATTAACTCCTATAGGTGTGACCCGATAGGATCTGTGTTATGTTGGTAAATAGAATTAAAACCGTTTTAACTTCTATAATCATGAGAGGCATCTGGCAAAACGCATCATGACCATCCAATTACACAGATGATGATGTACAGTACAATATCACGATCCAGTAAACTATTTTACTCTTGTTTAATTCTTTTGTCTCATAGCTGTCAGATCAGTTTCAAGGTAGGTATGTGTCATCCTTGCAAACTAATCTTTTCTTGATCTTAAGTTAGATTATCAAATATGATTAACTCTTTAATCATACCGTGCACAGATAATCTTTCTTTATCAAGGGGCCCAGTGACACTATAACTTGTATAATAAATACGAGGGACAATAGTACTTTTGGTAGACTATCACTACCTCAGCTAAGTTATGTATACCGAAGAGCTACCGTTATAGCTACTTTTTACAGATAGCGTTAGGTAACAATCACACATACACATCTCTTAGTTAGGAAAGATGAATACCTCATACTGTAGAACTTAACACTGAATGAAAGCATTAATGACACGAACACAATTCCGTATAATGTTTCATTCGGGGTCTGTCAAATACCATGTTCGTAGAACATGTATCTATGTGATTAAAATGACAACTCCTTGTCTATGGTCAGTAAAACTTAACCATCATTTAATCCACATACTAACCTTTAATTGGTAAATTAGTGTTCTTTGCTAATTACCTTGGTTAGTGACAATTAAGAGTTTTTATCATCTATTATGAAGTTTTACAATTTCAAGTCATGAACTCGAAATGATTCATAATTCGATAAAACTCAAAGAACAAAATGATAATATTATTAATCATTCAATTCATGAACAAAGCTTTATATAATTAAATTATCGTATTATTGACTTCTAGATTATTACACTAACACACCTTCCTCATTCTCACTCCATCCTTCTGAAATGCCTATCAAACGCGGGTGGTCTCCAAACCTAAAAGGTCCGCGGACCAAGGTCAGAGTAGCCGCGACCAACCTCCCCCCAAATCCCGCCGATCGTATAACCGGCGACAAGTCCTCTCTCCTGCAGAGAGATGGGCTCTCCGTCAACGATTCTCCGAGGAAGATTTGGAGTGGATGCTCCATAACGAGGACCTCCAAACCTGCGACCTTATCGACATCACCCTCGCAGGGGTACCCTCGTTCACTAAGGAGGACGAGAACAATGTCTACGATGATGTTGATTTCGAGCCCAAGTTGCGTTGGTGTGTCCTATGCCACGACCAGGGACCCAAGCACGAGATGGCGAAATGCCGGATGTGCTATGAGTGGAGTTGTTTCGAGCACTATGACATCCATGGCCGCTCGGACCCTCGACGTCGGTTTTGGAGGTGCCCTGGATGCTTATCCCGTAATTCCGGAGGACCGAGCTTGTACACCGCTACTCAACAGGAACTCAACGAGGATAACCTTTTTGAGGATACCGATAACGAGCGCGTGGTCTGATTTCAATATTTCCTTACCTATAGGCATTGTATGACCTCGATGTTATGTCGTATTTGTGCTTTTTTGCTATTTCAAGAATGTTAATAACTACTTATGATTCCCGTGATAACCTACATTATTTACTGGTTTAAAAAAAAAAAAAACACCGCCACGACACGCGACGTCAAGCGTAGCTCGTTTAAAAAATACGCTTAGCCATCTAAGGCTATATAACACGCCAACACAACTAGTCGGGATACGTACCTGAGATAAGGCGTATCGAAGGCTCGCAAACCTTGTGGAACGGCAAAGTTACGACCTTATAAGAAAAACTATAACACAGGTTATAACTATCCTGAGAATACAAAAACCCCGAGACCAACTCGGGGGCGGTTAGCAACGAAATCACGGAATATAACAAAGCAAAATCTGCACAAACCTTACGTAACCAACTAGCGGCACGACGTGAAATTACACGAACAAGAACCCCAAAATAACTAAAATACGAACATTAGAATAAATTTAAGAAGCCGGGATAAGCGAAACAAACTTCCATGAAAGGACCGAAATTGCCTTCATCACCGGAGTCAAGAACCCGAAAGTATCATACTGATGCATTTCGGCTTCGAGGGCTAATGATAGGTCCATATGCCAATGGCCCTTAAAAAGCCCAGGCCTGGCCCAATAAAGCACTCCCAGATTTAAATACACAAAAGGCCGGCCCAAAATAGAACAAAACAAAATAGGCCCCTCCCCCTACAGAAAACAGGCCACGACTCAAAAAACAGCTCGGGATTCGGACCCCCTCCAGGTGACTGTCATCTCCCCACTAGACTGCAAACGAGAGCCTGGTCAATATCACAGTGAGGCATGGTGGCCAACTGATACAACCCTATATGCATGATGCACTGCTCCATCAACGGGTGACGGACGTATGGTATCTCGGGGGTGCGATGTCTCACTGTCATCATCGTCGTGTCCTGCATTTTACAATGATTTCAATATAAACGTCTAATTATCTGTAATATTAAATAATGCTATTTAAATTAGGAATACAAATCCAACGTACCTCCATAGATGCAAGTGAGACACGGTGACGGACATGTGGGGTCCAAAGAAGAGGACTAAATGTGTCAGGATGGTGCGGGGGATAATCTCCAAAGGGAGCATCTGCACCGGACGTCTCTGCACCGGACGTCTCTGCACCGGATGCCTCTGCACCGGATGTCGCTGCACCGGATGCCGCTGCACCGGATGCCTCTGCATCGTGATCATGCGAACTCTCCCCCGTCTCCAGAGGGGCATCCCATGCACGTCCCCGTCTAGTTCTGACCATACTACATTTCAATAAACAGAAGATTCTATCTTATAAATCCTGATTTATAAACCCTAACTTATAAACTCCAATTTTGTCAACCCTAAACCCTAATTTAACAATTCAACCATAAACCCTAATTTAACAATTCAACCCTAATTCAACCATAAACCCTAATTTAACAATTCAACCCTAAATTAACAATTCAACCCTAATTTAACAATTCAACCCTAAACCCTAATTTAACAATTCAACCCTAATTTAACAATTCAACCCTAAACTTGGAAACCCTAATTTTTAACAATTAAATCACGACGGGAAAATCAACAACCCGCACACGATAATTAACAATTCAACTCTAATTTATAAACTTCAGTTTTGTCAACCCTAAACCTTAAACTACAAATTCTAATTTTGGAAACTCTAATTTTGAACAATTCAATCGTGTCGGGAAAATCAACAACCCGCACAAGATAATTAACAATTCAATTTCTACCAATCGTTCCAATGCCAATACAAGATACAAAATATAAATTAAAAAAATTATTTAGAGACTTACTCGAAAATAATCGGATTGTCGCTGAGATGGCCGCAAATTAGGGTTCACATGAGAGAGAAAGTGAGAGAGAGAGGAAGAGAGAGAGAGGAAGAGAGGGAGAGAGGAAGAGAGGAGAGAGAGAGGGGCAGATTTGAAGAGGAAGAGAGAGAGAGAGGAAGAGAGGGAGAGAGAGAGAGGAAGAGAGAGGGAGAGAGAGAGTTCAAGAGAGAGAGAGGAAGAGAGGGAGAGAGGAAGAGAGGAGAGAGAGGGCTGGAGCTGGTTTCGGGCGGCGGGGCGGCGGGGAGGCAGAGAAGAAAAGAGAGAAAGAGAGATGGGCGGTTAGTGGGGGGTCGGACCGCTTATAAAAAAATATATATATATATATATATATATATCGGACCGCCCAGCAGCTGGGCGGTCAGCTGTGAAGAGTGGACCGCCCAGCTGCTGGGCGATCCGCTAAGGAAATTGGACCGCCCAGTGTACGGGCGGTTGGGATAGAAATAAAAATAAGTTTGGGGTGGGGGCAAATTTGATAATTTGTTTTTTTTTTTTGAGGTATTAATAAAAATATCGGACTATCTTGATTTCCGCGATTCTTGTTGATTTTTTTATCCGGATAAAAGTGTTATTTACAGTTTACACCCTACTTCAAAGTTTAAAGGGTCACCTTCTGACGCTTCAATATGACGCTCCAACCTCCGTAATATTTAATTAATATTCCTCGTTATCCAGCTCCAACATCTCTCAATTTAAAAACATTTCATAGCTACCTACACTTTTAAGGAACATTGTCACGAGACTAGCTCAAATATTTAAGTTCTGACAAATGCATTCCGAACGTTATTTTTTAACGAACACTATATCATTTTTGTTTACCATTACAACTGATAATTTTTTTTTTTTGTGAAAAAATCTATAGACTAACATTAAATAAAAAAATATATTATAGATGTAGTAGTAGCAGCATACAAGCACAAATAATACATTTGGTACATGTCTAAATTGTAAATCAGAACACAATGAACCTATCAGTCGTAGACCACTCACCCATTCTTACCAGTACATATAAATAGACACTCTATTACATAAGTAAGCAAGGGAAAAAACAAAGAACTAATACATGCCAGTATGAGCTAGCATTTCATGCTTAGATGGAGATTAGTGAGCCAGGAGTATCCAGAAGCAACACAGCCCATTCCCTGTATTATTAGAGAAAGAGAGAGAATAAGAATAAGCATATAGAAAGAAGAGAGAGAAACAGATAGAAAGAAGAGAGAGAAAGACTGATGGAAGAAGGGAAAGTAACAAAAGACCCGAAGCACAACACCAAACAATCTACAAATCTTATAATTAATATAGTAAACTATGTCTATGTTTGGATGCACTAAGAATAGCACTATTCTTTGAATAGCATTGCTATTCGGAACAAGGACAATCCAAACGAGAAATAGAGCTATTCGGAATAGAGAGAATAAAGTTATTCTCTATTCTTACAAAAACATGGAATAGCATTTGTTGCTTTCAATATTAATACTAATCTAGAGGAGTGATCAAGTTACAACAAATTTGAGTTACAACAAAATTACAACAACCATTTTTTTCATTTTCAAAGTCCAAATCGTCGATCCAAACCTTTCAACATGATCTCCACAACAAAATGTGATTGCAGATCAAATTTTACATTTTTTTTGAATTTATTTACCATTTATTAAGTATTTTACAAAAAATAGTCATATTCAGACCATTGAATTTTGTACCCATCTTAATAAATAGTAAAAAAATTCAAAAAAAAAGTAAAATTTGATCTGCAAGCACATTTTATTTAGATAATCATGTTGAACGGTTTGGATCGACGATTTGGACTTTGAAAATGAAAAAAAAAAGTTGTTGTAACTTGATCCCTCCTCTACTAATCTAATATTTAAATTATTATTATATTACATTTATATTTAAATTAATAATATTTTTTATTATATTTAATCTAATATTATATTATATTTAATCTAATATTATATTTAATACTAATTTAATATTTAAAATAATATTATATTACATTTAATAATTAAAGTAGTATTATATTGTATTATATTTAAAGTAATATTATATTACATTTAATCTAATATTTTATTTAATACTAATCTAATATTTAAAATAATATTATATTATATTTTAATATTTAAACTAATATTATATTACATTTAATAATTAAATTAATATTATATTGTATTATATTTAAACTAATATTATATTACATTTAATCTAATATTTTATTTAATACTAATCTAATATTTGAAATAATATTATATTAACTTAATATTTAAACTAATATTATATTACATTTATCTAATATTTTATTTAATACTAATCTAATATTTAAACTAATATTATATTATATTTAATATAATATTTTATTTAATACTAATTTAATATTTAAAATAATATTATATTACATTTAATATTTAAATTAATATTATATTTTATTATATTTAATCTAATACATAAATTATTACTTTATTCATTCCCTCCAAATTCTATTCCAAATTTGCAATTCAAACAACTTTTTCACTATTCTGAATAGTTTGACTTAGCACTGTTCTTAAACAGTAGCATTCTTATTTACTATTCTAAACAGTATCTATTCTAGCTATTCTAGAGTTCATCCAAACGTACCCTATATGTACAATTCGTTCCACCCACTCTTCTATTGTTAAAGAGGAGAAGAAGAGCTTGTCTTGGAGAATAAGAGCCTCTAGAAAGGTAAGAGAGACGAGTCGGCGACCGAAACAAAGAACGGTGGCCAGATCACAAAGCGGAACCACCTGCTCGATAGATCAGTGGCCAAATTCACTTGGTGGAAGCACCAACAACAGTGATCAGATCCACTATGTGAAAGCACCTGTTCGGAGGTAGAAAAAGAAAATGATAAAGGGAAGGAATGGACTGGGGACGAGGGGGTAGGAGTGGGGGTGGCGTTGCCTTGGGCGATTTAAAAATCACCTCAGACCCTTAGCGTGCTTTGTAAGCGGCACCGCCCGCCTTACAACTTACCAATTTTTAATCGCAGTATTGGTCTACACAGTCCAATCCATTTCAAGTTTCAACAGTTTGACTAGTCAGACTAACTTTTAATCACAGTATTGATCTACACTAATAAATAACATCTTTCACACTAGTAAATAATATTTGGTATCATCCGCATTAGTGATGCTTATCTTTGAAAATGTTTGGGTGTTGTTTATCTGTGAAATATAGGTATATACCTCCATATCTTTTAAAAATAATAAAATAAAATAGCGGTGTCAATATTGATCATTGACTCATTGTAATATGCCATGCATATTATAAATTAATAAAACACTGTAATTAACTTGAATAAATGATTTTATTGATTAACTTCTCATGTCTTTACATTGAATACATCCAGATTTATATACTGTACAGGGCTCAAAGGGCCGTTATGATTTTGCCTAAAACTAGGAAATAAGAATAATGACTTTATTGCCATAAGTGGAGAAAGGAAAGGTTATGTAAAAATTGCATCTCTAGGATATGCTAACTGTCTCCAGCTTGTTTATCTCCAGAGTGTAGATTTTGTTACATATTTCCAACAGAAATACTCTGAAAACAACAAGATCATTTTGGTATTGGTTAAAGATGATCGTATGGACTAAAGTAGGGGTATCAATGGATACCGTCTGGTACCAGTCTCATACAGTACATGAAAGCTAAAATAGTAGTAGGCCAATACATCAGTTTTTCAACAAACAACCACATATAGAACCAAAATCAGCACCTAGCTAAGTGACATATCACTACAAAACAACCATACAGATCTAAACATAACAACTAAACAGATAAACAAAAGATATTTGCCCATCTGGCAGCATACTGACTCCCTATATCAGTCTTCATTTAGGTCGATTCCACACCATGCATGGAAGTGTGTCCTCCTCCATGGCCTGTCCATCTAGAGCCCCCCTACACTGGAATTTGTAAAATATTACTTGGAAGAATCAAAGATAATTTCAAAAGTGAACCATCTCCTTTGGATTTAACCCAGAAATTAACTAACGACACAATTTGAGATCCTACTGTTCTTGCATTAGTGTTAACACCAGAAACAAAGTTTGTTTCTAGCCAACCACACTGTTCATAGGACAGCCCCCCTCACTAACTCAACTAACAGTCTATCCTTTAAAGGAATAACTGCATAAATCATCCATAAATCTTCTACAGTTGCACAATCAAATGTAAAATTGTTAAAATCTGCAATCTAGATCCAAATGGTTCTAATTAAAGGACAAAACACAAATAAATGATCCACTGACTCAAGTTGACCACAAAAAGGACAGGAGATATCTCCTTGCCATCCCCTCCTACTCAGATTAACCCTAGTTAGCACCCTTTTCCTTTTAACTAACCATAAAAATATCCTAATTTTTAAAGGTATCTTTTGTTTTCCAAATGGTATTAAACTCTTCATTTTTTATTCCACTAAACTCCAACCACTTATACAAGGAATGCACACAAAATTGACCAGACCGAGCCCATCTACAATGCAAAGCATCTAATTGATCAGGAATTACATTAACTTTTCTTCATTGTTCTAACAACTGCTGCCATTCTAACCTAAATGTCTCTGTTAATTGTCTTCTAAAGTTCAGATTAATTTGACCCCCTACTAATGCATCACTAACTGAAATAAAACAATCCAGAGATATAGAAAAAAATTGGGATACACTGTGCATAAAACACACTCCCCATCCACTGTCGTCCAGAATTGTACCTGAGAACCATTACCTATTGTTTTCTTAAAGCCAACTTCTACTACATCTCTCAATTTTACTAATCCTGCCCAAAAAGTTGAAAGTCTGGTAGGTACCCTCTGAGAACCATATTTTGAATCAAGAATCAACTTCCATCTACCAGTAATGTGAGGATCACTAAACCTATCCCACCATTTAGAAAGAAGAGAAAATCTCTTTTTAGTTATTTAACTAAAAACAAAATGTGTAATTAAAAATAATATGTTTAACATCCTGCTTTAATAAAAGGCATACACTTTCTCATCATATCATTTTTAATAAGTACATCACTAATTATTGCTCAAATATTATCATATTAAATGCCACGTAAATCAACTTCACTATTAGAAAAGCAATATAAAATGTTGAATAAAATAATTTTATCGTAAATTACTTAATAAAAAAATGTTGTATAAATCAATTTAACATAAAAAAATTATATAGTTATATATATTAATAAAAGAAATATCATTCATAAATTAATATTTATCAATTACCTATAGGGTAATGGGTACGAAATAGCTCTTACCCATACCCTTACCCTATAAGCTAACAATTTTTTTTTCTTACCCATACCCATACCCATTAAATTAACAAAAAAAATTCTTGCTCATACCCGCCTTATCGAATACGATATGGGTCGGGTAAACTGTTAAAAGGGTTTCATTGATACCCCTAGACTAAAGCAACAAATTAACAACATAAATGATATATACGAGCATTAACTTCATCTTGTTCTGTCTAAAAGATAAAGTCGATATATGATTACAAAAGCACACAGCGTACCAGAAGTAAATGAAACAGGTAACAAAATAAAAGGAATATTTGATGAAAGATCATGTTGAAGGCCGGCTACTTGAACTGACTTTATGAACTTGAGTATAAAAATTTACCTAGATTATAACATTACGATTTTTTCAACACGTCCAGTTTCGACACGGTATTGTTCTCCAATACCCATGTGAGTCATCAGCATCCAGACGTGCGTGAGAAGCTCCCCTCCCTGGCTCAATTGCTTGACATGGTAGTTCGTCTTGCAGTTGATCGCGGCATAGCCCAGCATCTCCACCCAAACTTTACTGATAAGGCTCCACCTCTCGTGCTCTGGCAACACATTCAGCTCCTTTGCAAGCCGGCATGCATAAAAGAGCACTGACTTGCATCTGTCTCCCTTTACTTGTATTGGATCAACCTCTGTGTCCACACCCAATAGTTCTTCTCTTGCCTCTGCTTCAGTAAGCCCCTTCTTCTCTCGAAAGAAAACCTTGGCTTCAGCGCAGGTGTCTTGGAATCTTCTCTTTCCAATCCCAGTTGGCATCATAGATGGTAGCATGATTAGAAGGTACACCATATAGTTTGACATTATCAAACTAATTTCACGGTCTGAGTAGCTGATGTGGTCATTACTACCACAGAAATTGAGAAGGCGCTTGATGTGCTCTACAACACCTTGACTAGTCTCACAGTTTCCATTTGCATCGCCATTGATGTGCTCTATAACCCCTTGACAAATCTCACATTTTTCATTTGCATTGTCATGAGTGTGCTCTACAACCCTTTGATCGGTCTCACAGTTTTCATTTGCATCGCCATGGATGTGGAAGCAGAGATCTGTGGCAATGTGCCATAGGAGAATGCTCTCGTCAAATTCCTTATCCATGCTCCAGTTCAAATGGCTGCATCCCCCCACCTGGAGTGCTTTCTCTCCTTTACAATCTCTTAACTCCTTGAAATCAGCCGTGTGTCGTGCACTCTTTGACTTAGCCACAAGTTCTGCAAATAAGAGAGCTTTTAACTTGCACGGTACGCCAACAGAGTTGATGAAAAAAAAATTATCCCATAACTTCTTCACCTTAAGAGCGCCCAAAATCCTTCTAAACAAGGATTCTTTATCTCCCAGTGAAAAGCTTAGCAAGTTGTACAGATTCATGGAGTTTGACCACCTTGGTTTGCCCTTACAAAAGATACATGACACAGTGCAGGTAATAACACCTGCCAGTTTTTCTAACCATGTATGTCTTGTAAGTGCAACTATCATCCAATCAGATGTTGTGATTAGAACCAGGGAAGTCAATTCCATGAAGAGAGCACTGCCCAATAAAATATAAGATATTATGATGTCTGCATTTACATAGCCTTGCTTCTCACAGTTATGAAAGATGATGAAAGCAACAGAGATCATCGTAACGTATATAAATCGTGAAATGCCGCCGAATATACCACGGTTATTAATTGCTTTGGTGTGAAACACATCATACAGGAACGAAAGCTCCATTTCTACCACTTTGAATGCCCGAGATACAGTGCATTTCCAGAAATAGTCTTGGCTACTTTTCCGCTCTTGGAAGCTGAGCATCAGATCTACCACAATAGGCTTGAACCTCTTAAAGGAATCGTAGGCTTCAACTATCAGTTTTACATCATTACTATTACCGGAGTATTTGTGATTGGAAGTCTGTTGCGGCAGTGATGCCTCATTCTTCCTTGTGATGTATGCGCCTTGCCCAGCTTCCCTTCGCCGGACGAACTCCTCCATGAATTCAGCATAATCTGGTCCAGGATCAGGTTTGTCCTCCAGTGAATCTCTCAGTTGATCCATACTGGCAGAGCGAAGCGCCAAAGTTCTCTCTGCGTACTTGACCAACCCAGTGATGAAAACAAAGGCCGCTGCTAGACGCAGCCTATGAATGGCCAATAACGCAAGCACCACCATGAAAGCTATGACGGCCTGAATTGCCAATCCGAGGAAATGCCTCAACCAGAGCTCGTTGTCCTCGATAGAATACGAGGTGATCGTGTCAGGTCCGCCAAGGTGAAGGAGAAGAAAAGGAGCCCAAAAGGCCGTCAGATTGTTGTCGCCTTCTTGGTTTTGTTTCTTAAGAATGATGCCGAGGGCCAAGGTGGCGATATAATCGGCTGCTTGGTAAAAAGACCAGAGAAGAATGATGAGGGGCTTTCGAGCAGTGCGTTTTCTCCAGGGAGCCAAGAAAACCAGGCCAAATTGCAAGCACATGCTTGCCAGCACCAGGAATCTAATTTCTTCGGCATTCCAAAACCTCTTCCAGCTCTCCTCTATGATTTTGATTTTCATAGATGCTGGCTTTTATAAACCTCACCTTTCTCTTCCACTTCAGTCTACTATTAGATCCTCGCTACCTACCGAGCTACTTAATAATCACGTGGAAATTTATTATAGACCGATTCTTGAAGTTTTGAGCGATTCTTCAGAAAAAGTAGAGAAAAACGAAGAGTGATTTGGGGGTAATTTGATTTGGAGGAACGACGGAGTAGTGAAGAAAGGAGTAGACTGGGCAGCGAATGGGGCACCGAAGGAGTCAACTGGGCAGCAAACGAGGCAGCATCCTATTTAATTAAAGAGAAATTTAGATATATGCCCATCATAACTTCATTAATTAGATATTTACCCATCAAAACTTAAAATTTAGTTATTTCCCCATTCAAACTCATTCATTTTATTTATATCCCCATTTGGTGGTTTAAGCAATTAAATACACTAATTAATACTGATAATAGAAAATAAATGACACTTTTGTCCCTGTGTGTGCCCCCTTCCCTTCTTCTCTTCTTCCTTCATCTCTCAGCTGTCTATTTCTGATATGACGACTAGAACAACTCACACTTCAGAAAGTTGATCTTCATTCTTGCGAGGCAGTCAAACATGGCTGGTCGAGGAGGCGTCAACGAAAACAAGTGGGACCAAGTGGTTCCCAACAAGTGTGGGCCCCACCTGACTATTCTACGGCTGAATGCCAGCCTCGACTAGGTGGAGGCCAGTGAGCCTTTGTATGCTGACATCGATGTTCATAGAACCTGCGACGTGGGGCCCAACATGTCTTTCGCTAACTGCATTAAGTACTGACTCAATATTTAATTTGAAGTAATGTTGCATTTTTGTACTGGTATTAGGTACCGGTTTTAAGTATCTGGCATTATACCAGAAACATGAAGATGCATATTCATTTTTTTTTTGCATATTCATACGGTGCACGGTTGGAGAAGCTTAACATTGACCTGCAATCTTGAATTACCACGTCTGTTATTATTCATTCATTCATTTAATTATTTTTTTGAAGAAAATGTTTATTACAATTTCTGGTCACTATTCTGAGTGCTTAAGTGGCAAAGACTTCTGTAGTTAATTAAAGAAAAGAACCATTGTACCTGCTAAATCCAGTATGTGCCAGTAGATTTTTCAATTAAACAACAAGTAAATACAATAATTAGTATATACATTAACTCAGATTCAATCAAGAAATCTCAAATTAAAAGACGTACAAATGTACATTGGGGCACCATTTTTACGGGGAGTGCACACACAAGGGTAAAATTGACAATTTATTTGTTTTATTACGATTAATTTGTGTTTTTAGTTGCTTAAAGCAAGTAATGGAGATATTAATAAATTATGTAAGTTTAGATGGAGAAATAACTAAATTTAAAGTTTTGATGGATAAATATCTAATTGATGAAGTTATGATGGGTATATATCTAAATTTCTCTTAATTTAAAGGGGAATTTCATATATCCCCTCAAAAACCTCAATATTACATACTTCCACTCAAAAGTTTGTAATAACATATTTACCCTTCAAAATTATTAAAACTCACATATTTGTCCAACTCAATTATTTTTTCATTAATTACAAATTTATCATCCTTTTAAATTCATAATTCCTATTTTACCCTTACAAAAATTCAAAAACTACTACAAACTTGTACCTCTAGCTAGAGATGCAAACGGATCGGATACGGATTGGATAGTGGTAAAACCATAGTATCCATAGTATTTTGCTTCAGACTATATAGAAATATTATGTATAAGCACATGAAATTTAAAAAACGAATGTGCTCGGGTTAATTGACCGCATGGAGTGTAGATCGTCAATGCTTTGATTAGTCTGTCTTCTTTTATATTCCAACAAAAAATGCAAAAGTATTATGGAAAATATATATAAAGATAAAGAAAAAAAGGGGATATTCTAACCAAATGCAAAAGTATTATGCAAAAGTATTATGGTAGATATGGTAGATGGAGCTATGGATCGGAAGTTGTCTTTCGTACCTTATTTTGAATAAAAGCACTACGTACGTACGCATGTTAGTTAATTAAGTGGATGTTTTCTTGTGTGATGCTGGAATTGTTAATTTATTTGAGGCATTGTGGCCCGATATTTTTATTAATATCCAAAAAAAAAAACAAATTATCAAATCTGCCCCCACTCCAAACTTATTTTTAAATCTACCCCAACCGCCCGTCGGCTGGGCGGTCCACTTTCCCCACCTGACCGCCCAGCAGCTGGGCGGTCCGCTATAAAACCCCTATAAAAGGGGTTTTTCGCTCTCCTGATGAGCACATCATTCATTCCAAGTTTCCAATAAATTTCCAGAACCGAATGAGAGAAAGAGAGACGATTTTGAGGCGAGTAGAGGTATGGACAGTAACAAACGAGGTAAGAAAGCGAGCAACCGAGATCGTGGCGTAGCGAGAGGATGGTCAATTAGTGATCGAAGTAAAAATGAGGAAAAAAAGTACAAGTGTCAAATATGTTGTGATTTTTTTAATTGTGAGACATGTAAGCTGGAGGAATGGAGTAGACGACATGTTCAGTATGAAATTTCAGACGATGACTTTGTGGAAAACCTCTACGGCTTTGGTTTGAAAAAGAAGAAAGTTGATCCAGAGCCTCCAGTATCGGACGACGAGTTTGTTCCTTGTACTGATAAGGCTACCACTTCGTCTGCTGTGACTGATCCAGATCAGGCAAACTTTGACGATGACTTTGTTCCATGCACTTTCAAGGCTCGTTGTAAGAAGTAGATTTTTTAGGAATTTATGTTGTATAATTTTTAAGAATTTATGTCGTAGACTTTATTTCATTAGTTTTGTGTTTGTTTATATTTTATGTTGTTAGTTTTTGTATATATAATTAAGTAATAAAAATAACAAATAATGAAGCATATAAAATAATCGAGGCAAATAAAAAATTGCATAGTTCACAAACTACCAATTAGAATAGTTCACAATATACATCTAAAATAGTTCATAACATAATTTAACAAAACTTGGTAATCAGCGACGACGGCCGAACAAACTCAAAATACGACGTCTGGGTCTGGGTGCAGCTGGTTGTGCGACACTACCGGATGTCTCTCCATGGCTACTACCGATTCCTGGGCTTTCATGAGTGCGGTGGCTACTACCGGTAGCCTCAGCAACAACTCTAGCATTTTCTCTTTCATTGGCTTCGTTAATGGCATCTGCATTGCATTACAGTTGAAATAAATTCAAAATAAAATATAAGTAAATAAATAAAATCAACCGTACCTGCTCGCTGCCTATCAGTTGTTGAACGGCGGGCCTGATGTCCCATTCGCCTACCTTCCATCTCGTCCATGTTCATTACTTGACGCTTGTAGGGTCTTTTTCCTTTTCTGATCCACCCGCTTGCGGGACAGACTCTATCACCAACATAGAGCGGCCACTGATACTGGTTGGGATAAGGATGGAAAGATGCACCCCAAGTACTCACAAGGTACTCGGTACGGTACATGTCTGCGACATAATCATCCTCCGAGAAGTTTCTCTCTCGGCACACCGCCATAACATGAGAACAAGGTAGGTGGGCCAACTGGATTCCTTGGCAAGTGCATGTTACAGTATTGTCAGGTGCAAAAATAACAACATACTTGAACATCCTTTTTCACAAACTCCATAGTCCCATCCGGTCTGCGGCAGTTTGGAGCAAACTCATATGGACAGTGCACTTCGAATTCCAATTGGTTATCCCCGTACGGGACAACTCTCATAACTGCACATTTCTCCCTATGTTTCCTTAGTTTCCCCTCCACCCTTGTTGAAAACGTTTGATTCCTGGACAGTAATTCAGAAAATATAAGTCAACAAATAAAAATATACATACCTTGACAAAATCTCTGAATAAAAATATACATACCTGGACAGTAATTCGAGGGCTTTAACACGCCGTGCAACAAACCATGCATTTAACTTGTAGAAGGTGTCCTCCACAATTGCTGCCACGGGCAACTGCCGGCTCTGCTTGAAAACAGCATTCAAGGACTCAGACCCATTTGTGGTCATAATTCCCCATCGGAAACCTCCATCACGGGCTTGCAATATCTTCTCATATGCGGGTGGCTCAGCAAGATCGGCGGGATTATTTTTTCCCACCTTGAGTAAGTACAAATTTGCCTTTGGACAGTACTGTCAAAAAAAAAATTCAGATGAGAAAATTTAAGTAAATAATTCAGAAAATATAAGTCAACAAATAAAAATATACATACCTTGGCAAAATCTTTGAACATCTCTTCCACCCTTCTCGGCTTCTTCTTCTTGCAAGCAATTCTGAATGTATTTGCAACCCATTTTTCAGGTCCGCAGTTCTTGTGTAGGTTGTCTGTAACATGTTGCATACACAGCCTGTGCACACAATCGCCGTTCGCTGTCGACCACCCGAAATCTGGGCGATCAAAAACATATTTGATTCCTTTGTGCTGGTCTGATATGACACAAAAGAACCGGTCGCCAACCACTTGTCTTCTTACGAACCTCATGAAAAATCCCCAGTTTTTCCCGTCCTCCTTCTCAACAATTGCAAAGGCCAAAGGCAACAACTGGTTTTCAGCATCATATGCACATGCGATCAGCAGTCTCCCGTCGTAACGGCCAGACAGGAAGCATGCATCTACATTGATGACCGGTCTAATGTATGGCACAGCTTGAATACATGGACCGAACGCCCATGCTATGGCCTTGAATTGCAACGCGTTGTCGATAGTCGGTACGCTTATATTCCAACATTCAAAGACAGTACCGGGATTTGTACTTGCTATGGCATGCAGCAATGGTGCAAGCAAGTTGTATGAACCATGCCAGCTACCGAACATTCGGCAAATCGCAAGTTCACGCCCTCTCCACAACCTGTTGTATTTTGGGACGACATGCTTGTAAACCCGTCTGACAGCTCTACCGACCTCCTTAAGGCTCATCGATGGGTCCTCCTTAACGTCATTCTCAATTACATCGGCAATAAGTGAAGCCGTAAGCTGTGCATGGTCTTTCCTTGATGACGCAGCCTTGCATGTGTGAGGTGGTTCACACTTCTTAATAATCCATGCCTCGCCCTTACCCACAGGGGTTGCATATAGACGGAAGTGGCAATGCGCTTCGTCGGCACAAACAATTACTAACCTTCTTCGGTCCCTTTTTTCAGTTCTGCACTCCCAGTTGCCGTGAACATGGACCTCATTTATTTTCTTCACAAGTTCATCTATGTTGGCGTAAACCTGCTGCGGAGCAAGCTCTTCATTGTACCTGACACGCGGCCCAAAAAATGAGATGTCTGCCTCTTCAAAAGCAGTGGTATCGTTGAATGTGGGGCACGGATGCCTATCTGTCCGACCTTTAATCGGAAATCTGTCTTCCTTAGGTAAATAATCTCCATCACCTTCTGACATGTGATCCGAATCCCAATTCCCGTCCCATTCGTCACCCGTTTGCAAATCTCTTTGTGGTATGGCATCGGTTGGAGCATCAAGGTCAAGGTCTCTCCGGGTAGCAATTGGTGACACTATAGGTATTGATGGTGGTATAGATGGAAATCTGGGTTGGATTGGGGTTTCAGGAGGAGGTGGTGGTGGTGGTAGATCGGTGGTAAAATCAGGTACATAATTCTCATAAACCAGTGATACGGGCGGTTCATAACTCGAGTGGCGGGGGTTGTCATACCTCGAGGGGCGGGGGTTGTCATAACTATAGTGGCGGGGGTTGTCATAACTAGAGTGGCGGGAATTGTCATACCTCGAGGGCTCATGACCCGAGTTGTCATAACCCGAGTTGGGGAGATGACGCATACATTTTACCTTCCGGTTGGGGAGATGACAGTCACACTAGGTGACGTCAGCCCCTTATGGGGTTTACGGATAGATGGCGACCCCATCGGTGGTGTCTCAGACCATCCGGACCTGATGGACATGATACCGGAGCTGCTGGAGGCCGCTCCGACGGACTTGCAGAAGAAGAAGAAGAAGAAAGGAGAGGAGGAGGAGGAGTGCCGGTATTCCAAATACTGCATTAGTCTTGCGGCGCTCCGCAGTTACTTCCACCGGCGTAGGATCACCCCCGATACACATGACGAGCGGACCGTTCTGAGGTAATCACAAACAGTTGCAAATTAAAATATGTTATGGATTCAACAAAAAATGTAGTTATTTATGTCTCTAATTTATATTGCAGGTATGTGAGGGCGTTTGTCATGGATTTATGTGGCAGCGTCAGGTTTGTCGATTCTAGCGGTGACGCAGTTCCGATTATGTTCCTCTATCTGCTGAGGGACATTCAACGGCCGTCGAAGTGGAACTGGGGTGGAGCCGTGCTCGCCCACTTATACCGGGACTTGTGTCATGCTTGTTTGGTAAGTTTGTACAAATATTTTAATTTTTTGATTACAAATATTAGGGTTCCATATTTACCAGAAGTGCACCGCATGTCCAAAATTTAGGCGACGAACAAGCAGATTGCCGGACCGCTTCTTCTACTCCAGCAGTGGTCCTGGTCGCATATACTGGTGTGTCGGCCTGTTCCTCCAGCTCAGGAGGGTTATGGACGGGAGATGACCCCGAGAGACATCCGGGGTACGGTGCCATATGGGCTACTCCCACACATACGAGGACACGGGCAGGGGGAGGACCGTGGGGATTTCGTATGTCCGGGGTCAACTCCAGATTCTTCACGAGGCGAGCATCACCTGGTACCCATATCGTCTGTTCTACGATCGGGGCCTTCTATGCCAGCTCACATTAGAGCAGAGATATCTCTCGTTTTATCGGGGGCCGTGCGTATGCTTCTGGATAGTTGAGTATCACTATCCTGATCGAGTGCCCCGTCAGTTTGGCTTGGATGCCTATGTCCCTGATTTTCCAGAGTTGAGCGAGCAGCAGACCACCCAGCTGCATAGTGTAACTACCCACTGCCTTATTGTTTGTCTATTTTATTACTTGTTCAGCCATACACGTTACTAATTAATTTATATTGCAGCACTAAACACAACAAGTCCAAAGTCGACTGGAGCACGCGTTTCTGGGAGCATTACCAGCGTGCTGCATCACCCCAGTTTCACTTATGAACCCCGCGTTCAGCTCCAGATGCCCCTATGCCGGTCGGGCCTTGGAGATTGCGATATTTAGTCTGGTACCAGAGATGGGGCATGCCGACGGTTTATCTACAGGGGGACTATGGTGATGCTCTTCGACGGAGACTCACGGGTGACGGATCTAGGACTTACTTGCCTTTCGGCCCGATCCATGCTCGTTCGGTATGTTTAAATGAAACTGACATGCTTAAAAAATTGTAGTTATTTATTCATCTTCTAATAATAATAATGAAAATACATTGTGTGCAGATTTTGACCGCTATTAGAGGAGTGGCACACAGCTTGGTGTGCATGGCGAGAAAAAGTTGGAGAGCGATAGGATGTCAAATGCTCCAACATAGTGCACCGATCGTGGAGGACTCTGGCTGGGACGGGCGCCTCGTTGGTATGTTGCACGATGTTGGGGAGGACATCAATTGGCGCGAGATAAAGGCCCCACCACCAGATCCGGAGCAGCCTAGAGCCCCTATTTACGCTGATGAGATGCCTCCACCTCCTACAGATAATAATATGTCATACAAATGATCATTATTAAGTGTCTCTTTAAAAGATCATTCTTATTAATTTATCTTCATTTCTGCAGATGATGACTCGGGTTGGGCGATCCACCAATGGGTGTTGAACAACAACGCGTGGAACGCGTACTACAACGAGCATGGAGTTCCAGTGCAACATACCGAGGTAGCAAAAGTTCATTATTTAATTAATTTACTCGTTACTTCTATGTCTTTAATTTAACATTGTTTACATGCAGGATGAAGCTGCCGCCGCCGCCGCCGCCACCGTTTTCTCATTGGATGACCTCACTGGAGATGAGGGCGGATGGGAGCCAGCTAGCTCCCACCGACCGCAGTATATGGAGCCCAGACGGCACGACGGCGAGGCCAGTGGGAGTGGGGCACAGATTGCAGATGGCTTTGCCTCTGCTATATTTGGCACACCGCCTCCGACCACGTATCCTCCTACTTGGGAGGCCGATCCGTGGGTGTTGCGTACACATGCGGGGATCCATGGGGAGCATGCATTACACCTGGGGGCGGACCCATGGGCGCGCGAGGCCGTACACAATGACATGCAGGTGGATGAGGTTCACCAGAGACGTCCGCCGTCGCAGAGGGAGCGCCGTGCACCTGAGAGGTTGGACCTCTCCGGACCTCGCCCTCGTCATCGCCGTTAGGGTTTTTATATTTTTTTTAGTTTGATAGGTTTCTAGTATTTTAGTTTGGATTATTATATTTCGTGTTTGGACTGTTATGTTTCATTTTTAGACTTACCATTTAGATTACTACTTTTGTTGTTTAGACTTACCATTTCGATTACCATTTAGAAACATTTAAACATTAACAAAACTTAATATAAAACTAATCAATTATATTAAAGCTAGACAATTACATAACATATAAAAATAATCGTCAATTATAAAAATATAATCGTCAACAAATAATAAATATATATCATACAATTTAATATGAAACATTCAAACAAATCATTACAACAATTTAATATAAAACATTCAAACAAATTAAAACATAAAACCCTTATAAAAAAAAAAAAACAATAGCGGACCGCCCAGCAGCTGGGCGGTCAGGTATGAAGAGTGGACCGCCCAGCTGCTGGGCGGTCCGCTAAGGAAATTGGACCGCCCAGTGTACGGGCGGTTGGGGTAGAAATAAAAATAAGTTTGGGGTGGGGCAGATTTGATAATTTGTTTTTTTTTTTGGGGGTATTAATAAAAATATCGGCAAGATAGTTCTTGCTCCCACAAAAGAGTTGTAGATGATAACGAAACATTTATATAATACTAGGCAAATAACACTACAAAGTCATATATGGAGGGCTGCAAACCGAATCGAATTTACTTTCAGTTTGAATTTAGTTTGAATTAATTTCGAACTAAGTTTGGTTTGAATTAATTTCGAACGAACTCAATTTTGAATCGAATTTTTTACGAACTCAATTTCGAACTTTTACGAACTTTGTTACGACTTACGAATTATGACTTATGACTAGACCATAGTTCGAAATTACAGCACTTCAAAAAAAACTCAGGCATTCTGAATTCTCATTACACAGTACGCCAAAGTTGGAAATCAAAGTTCATTACAAATACCAAAATTTATATCAAACACCAAAGTTTAGTACAATCAATCAAAGTTCAGTACAATCACAGTATCCAAAGTTTTCCAAATATCCAACAGGAGAAACATCACAAAATTTTCAAATATCCAAAGTATTCAAGAATCATTTTTCAGAAGTCAGAACTGAGAGCAATTATGGACTGGGCGGTCTTATATTTTCATCAACGAACATAAGTTATCAACGGAAATCAACGGTTCACGTTTGAGTTAATTTCGAACTAAGTTTGATTTGCGAACCTATTTCGAACGAATTAGGTCCAGTTTGAGTTTGGTTTGAATTAATTTCGAACTAAGTTTGGTTTAAATTAATTTCGAATCGAATTTTTTACGAACTTTTTCGATTCAAACTCGAATCGAATTACAAACTATGAATTTTTTGTGCAGCCCTATATATGGTCATGTTTTTGTTAAGAAGTAAAAGGTGAGTAAATCTATTACTCTATATTTAAACAGGTAAATGAGAAGTAAAAGAAGAAAAAAAAGTAAGGTGGAGATAATTTCTTAGATTCGGATCTAAGTAAAAAAGAAGAAGTAAAATTATCTGAATCTAAATATTTGAATTCACAATTTCTCGGATTCGGATCCGTATAAAATCGGATAATATCTGATTCGTTTATACCCCAGTACTTCAAACTTTAATTTAAATAAAAAAATTCAAAAAATCCGGCTTCATATATGCCCCCAATTATATGTCTATTCTATGCCTCTCATTTTTTATCAGGATCCGAATCTACTGAAATCCGAGATCAGTGGCAGTAACTCTGAAATCCCTGCAATATGAATTCAGCCATCGAACTGTTCCGAAATACATGCAAAGAAAAACCAGTTGTTTCGAGATGTGTTCTCGAAAAAAATTCGATGATTGGATTTGAATTGTTGGGATTTTAGTTACTGTTCATTAGTTTTGGAATTGCAACTGATTTATTTCCTTTTGATCAGGGGGTAATGTAAGTTAAAATTTTAAAACATATTTGAGAAAAATAAATATAGCGCATAATCAAACAAACACAATAAGCTGGTTACTTATATGTTACTATGTATATTCCTGTCATCTATTTACATAAAAAAGTGAGGTTATACCTTTGTAAAATTAATATCTCAAACGTATGTTCAGAAGTTTACCTGATGCGATATAATTTTCAATAAACCGTCCGTATCTAGTAGGAGACTATTAAATAAAATTTAAAAGTTTTGGTATGAAGTGAAACTGAACATTTATTAAACTAGAGTGAATGGGAGTTTTTTCTTTTTAATTCTATAATTAGATTGGTTGCTAAGTTCTAATAGTCTACTACATAGTCACAAGATTCGCGAATAATTCGGTTTTTGGTGATGCCGAACCGAACGCCAAATATTCAGTTGATCGAACTTTGACTGAATTATTCTCAAATAATTCTCGAATTTTATGAACTTTTCCCGAATTTTACAAATTATTTGCAAATTTTTCTCGAATTTTTCCCAAAGCATTTTTTTTTGCTTCCTTCTAGGACTGACATCTCTGATCCGAGCTGGGTGTAGGTCCGATGCCCATCGGACCTAGGTTGGTTCCGATGGGCAGATCTACCGTAGGATAATGTAATGATTTGTGCGCACGAAAATTGAAACATAAATGCACGGGTTTTAAAGTATTTCGCACGAATCTAAAAGAAAATCGATGGTGATTAAACCCGTCGAACATAGGTAGGTCCGATGCCCATCGGACCTACTCCCAGTTCCTCTGATCCGGGTATAAATCAGAATTATTATTCCCGTATCACAAAATTTTGTCCTCGCCAAACCGAACCCGCATAATTCATTTGTCACTATGTTCTACTACACAATCCGTCAAGGTACAAATCACCTGGTTTAAATAGGCCACAGAAAATCATTCTCAATGACGCGTGCAGTAAATAAAGTTTTTTTTTTTATTGAATGCAGTAACTAAAGTTGAAGTGCTTTTTTTTTTTGAGGAGAAACCCGTTGGTGAATTCATAATGAAAATTGTTAAAATATTACAGCAACCTAAATTAAGCCTACGATGCAATAAGTAGCAGTAAATAGTAAATAGCGACAGAAAAAAAAAAACAAATCGAAATAAAGAAAAACATCTATTCTGTTGGAGTCTTCACATCTTAACAGGTCTTGAAAATCTGCGCCCCCGCCCTCTCCGTTTATGAAAAAACGACAGTTGAAGGGTTCAAATCGTAAGTTTCCTTCTATTTCCCTCTGACAAGGTTCTAACCTTCGTACCAGTACTAGTCCACCGGCCTGATTTCTTACCAGCAAACACTGTACCGTTTCCGTGCCACTGATCAGTCCTGTTGTGAGGAGAGTCTGATCGATCCTAGCCTGTAATTGCAATTCCTCCATGAAACTGGCACTAGGTTGACCATTGAAGGTGCCTCCCGTTGCTCTTGCCCAATTTGCCAGGCTGTTATTTTAAATCTATCCATTCATTTATTTGGAGATTCGTGCATAAAAAATAAGTGTTATTATTCGTACATTCTAAAAAAATAAAGGAATAAATTTAGAATCACATTATCAAACGATTCTTTTAGAATCACAGCAGATTTATCGTGCAGGAACATATCACATGTTGATTTAAGTTGTACCTGCCCCTGTGGGCCCCTCTGCCTTAAAGAGAAGCCAGCCCCAAGACTACAGCTTTGACTAATTTCCCTCCACGCTCTCCAGTTCTCTCTCTCTCTCTCTCTCTCTCTTAATTTCGTTATGCTTGCATGAGACGAATCCATGGCGAATCCCTTAACCACGTCGGCAACCCATTGGCTGATCTCCCCAGTCCTAAGCCGTCTCTTGAATGAATGCTTTGATGAACTCGGCATAGATCCGTTCCAGTCTCAAAGGCAAATCCTCCTTGAAAATCTCGAGACCACGCTCCTCCCAAAGCTGCTCATCCTGACAGATGCTTCACAGCAGAGCCCCCACCAGCCGTTCCTCGACGAGTGGCTTGAGAAGCTCAAGTCTGCTTTCTATGAGGCTGAGCATGTGCTCGGTTTAGTCAAGTACCAGCGACTTGAAAAGGAGGTCAATTTCCTCCTTCCATCTACTTCTAAATATAATTTTAATAAATTAAGAGGCAAGCTCCTCAAATTTTCATCTGAGAAGAAATATCAGAAATATCTCATTAAAAGCCTTGAGAATTTGGAAACAATTGTTAATGAAGGAATGGAATTTGTTGCCCTGCTGAACCTACCAAGCAGTAGTGGCAATAGTTCAACTCCGAGCTCTAATGAACAGTATAGGAAAACCATTTCTACGCCAGGTTCCACGGTTATTGGTCGTGAAAAGGAAAGGGATTGCATAGTAAAATTGTTGCGGGAGGATTTCCCGGAATCGTCTAGTAATGCTAACTGTTACTCTGTTATTGGAATATGTGGCATGGGCGGGTCGGGAAAGACAACCTTGGCGCAGTATGTTTGTGATCATGAGAAAGAAGTCAAGTACTTCGACCGTGTCATGTGGGCTCATGTTTCTCAGAAGTTCAGTGTTGACGCCATTTTGAGAAATATTTGGGAGTCCGGTTTTGGGGAAAAATGTCCCAATTTTGGTAGTTTTGAAGAGCTACAATCTGCACTTGAAGAGAAATTAAGAGGAGAAAGGTACTTTCTGGTGTTGGATGATGTTTGGTGTGATAAAGGGGATAGTGAGCAGGAACTAGAGCAACTATTTGTCCCTTTAAGAGCTGGTAAGAGAGGTAGCAAAATATTGGCTACTACTCGGAATGAAGCGACGGTGAAAGCTTTGCGCGCAAGGAATCTAATCTCATTGCCAGAACTTGATGATGAACAATTCATGTCGCTATTCATCAATGATGCAATAGGTGATGCGCAAATTAGTGACAATCACATGAAGGGAACGTTAATTTCCATAGGAAGGGAGATAGCAGCAAAATTGCCTCGATCACCATTGGTGGCAAAGGTTGTGGCAGGTCAATTGCGTAGAAGGCTAGACCCAGAATTTTGGTCCTCTATACTAAATAAAAGCTTGTTAAATGATTCTATGGATACCCTGTTTGTGAGTTATCAGTACCTCCCTCCCCCATTGCAACGATGCTTTGCATTTTGCAGCTTGTTTCCTAAAGATCATCTATTTGAGCATGACCATTTGGTTAATTTATGGATTGCAGAGGGTTTCATTGAAACCGGGGATATCAATGAACATATGAAGGATATTGGTAATCAGTATATTTTGGAGTTAATTTCTAGGTCTTTCTTTCAAGTTGAAAAATGGGATAGTAAATATTACTCTATGCATGACCTAATCCATGATCTAGCCCAAGTTGTTTCTAAAGGTGAATATTTTAGAATTGAAAGTAGTGAGAAAAAGGAAATCCCTGCCCATACTCGTCATATATATGTTGCAAATCATATGCTTTTGGAGTATGTGGAGGAAGTATGCAAACTCAAAGATCTACGTACAATTATTGTTTTCGATTCGACTGGGTATCCTCCTGTCGTTTTGAAAGAAGGGGACCTTGATGCTCTTTTTACGAAGTTAAGGAAATTATATGTAGTGGAAATAGAAGGGATATCGCTTGATGTTAAAAGAGTTCCTAAGTCTGTGGTTCAGTTGAGAAACCTACGGTACCTCAAGTTTAAGTATTTTAATTTAGATGCACATTCTATATCATTACTCCACCAATTACGTTTCTTATCTACTAAGAACCCGATTCCTAATGTTGGAAGACTAATATCACTTCACGAGCTGACAGATTTTCGTGTTAGAATGAAAAGGGGGTTTGAGCTAAAACAGTTGGAGCATCTTAAAGACCTTTATGGATCGTTATCTATCTCTGGTCTAAATAATGTCAAAAGTAAGGAAGAGGCATATCGAGCGAAGTTATCTGACAAAAAAGGCCTCCGTAAATTACTTTTTATGTGGGATTACAAAAGATACAATGATGCTGAAATTCTAGATGGCCTTTGTCCACCACCCCAAATAGAAGAGCTGGCTATTAACAATTATAGTGGTAAGAGGTTCCCCAGTTGGATTTCAGAAAATAATAATAATGTTGCTCATCTCCAGCATCTAAAACTTTTTAGCTGTCATGGCTTGGAAGCCCTACACGGAATAAATGAACTATCGGATCTTCTATCTCTTACCATCCGTATTTTTCCTAGGCTCAAGAGTTGGGTACCTCTTCCCTTGAATCTAACTCAACTGGAAATTTATGATTGTCTCGCTCTTGCGTTTGCGGTGAAAGAAGACTTAGATAAGATAATGTCAATAAAGGGTGAACGAATATCCCGAATTGTGAATTTCAAGGAAAAGATGAATGATCGTATGGAGGATTCTCGCTATGCTGTTCTCTCCATTGATTATCATTTCAAAGGTGTTCATGAAATGATGAAACTGGGTGATCATATAGAAGAAGAAACATTATCAACCATTTCAAAAGATCTGAATAAATGCTTAGAGAAAAGGTTAGACCTGATTTGCCAGCTTAGATATGTTTATGATGAACCATTCCTGCCCCGCGCCCTTGAGAGGCTTTCAATTGGATCTTGCTTCATCACAGACAAAATATTAGCTGGGTCTTTGCAAGAACTTACCTCCCTGACCCACCTGAAGTTAGAGTATATCATAACTTTGACATGTATACCTAAAGAGGTCCTTAGTTCCCTGACCAATCTCCTGAATCTTGATATTAACGGATGCCTGTTGCTTACCTCAATTGGTGGACTAGACACTCTTAGCACCCTTGAATACCTCAATATATGCTTATGCCCCAACCTCGTGACCTTTGAAACATCATCATCATACGGGAGGAGAACTAGGTCGAGTACTCTAAAATGTGTTGAATTATGGGGCTGTATGCTCTCAGATGATATGTTACAGGGTTTAATATCGGGTTTAATAACCCTAGAAAAATTATGTGTTTCGGACTTCCCAACCATTGAAAATCCTCATATCGGTCATTTCAAGGCACTCAGTGTCCTAAACCTACGTAATTGCCCAAACCTTGCTTCACTAAGGGGCTTAAATGAGTTGACCAATCTTGAACGTTTAGAGGTGTTGTCTGGGTGTGATAAGCTCAAATGTGATTCAGATGCTGATAAGCTGCCCCAATTGAAAGAACTTAGCATCTGCAGATTTTCACTGCTTGAACAGCTTGTCTCAAGAGATGGGTTTTCATCTCTGGTTTCTCTAGAACTTTATGGTGCACAACAAGAATACTTTTCTCCAGGAGAATGTGATGAGATGTTTCGTTCTCTCTCGTCCCTTGCAAATATTTGCTTTCGGGATTGTAAAATGCGCTCATTACCCAATCTGACGTGCCTTCATTCTCTCAAATTATGGGAGATCATTGGGTGTAAAAATCTAAGTTCTCTCCCAGCTGTGCCGCTATCAGTCCAGCGTATTTCAATTCGTAGATGCGATGTAGAGTTCACAAGGAATTGTGAGGATCCAGAACATCCAAATTGCCTTAAGATTTCCCACATTGCTGAAAAGAATATATGGCACTAAAAAGGTAATTTCTATTTGCAGCTTTTGCATAATGTTATCTACAATCCTACCAAATGCTTCCGTCCACGAATCTTACTTTCATATTCTATAGGCAAAAATCTGTTCAACTTGTACTAGATATTTTATGTTGTGCATGCATACCACTTTTGGTATTGTTAAGTGTGTTTTTGTGCAAGCACAGTGTTTGAGATTTCGTTAGAAAGTAAACATTTGACTTCAATTGACCTCATATAAAGAAGCAATAAAATAGCTAGAGAAAAAGAACCTAGGAAAGTGTGCAAGAAACAATGATTATGTAGCAGGTACAAATCAAAACTGTCAACTACTACATACAGGTGCAGACCCGAAATGGTTTCCAATCCATGATTTTGAATCCTTGATCACTGTTGGGGCAAATATTAATTAGTCATGTCCAGAAAACAATTACAGGATATATATTTAATAGAGCTAGTTTTCCATAGTTTTCCATCTTTTACTATAAAGAATAAAAAATTTGGACTGTCATGACAATTATGGTGCATCTTAATTATTAATGTATTTTATTATGCTTGCCAAGTCCTAATGACAGCAATTAAGTCATGTAGAAACACAACTTAATGTAAAGTGATTTATGCATCACTAATTAATTATGTCTCCAAATTATGATAGAATTAAGACAAATTTTTCAAAAATCTCAGTGGATTAAATTAATTTGTTGTTCTCTATCTTTAATTTGATTGATTGTGATTTTGGTGCTACTGCAAATATTAATCAACAGTTCATTCAACTACTTGCAGATTCAAGATGAAGTTTCAATTGTGCTGAAAATAGGAGGAGAGAAGAGAAATAATAGATGAGTTTCCTGTAGCCTCTTTCTTTGTATTTGCTATTTTGTTAAAAAAAAAAAATGGAAAACAAAAAAAGAGTTAGTATTGTGTACTGTATTTAGAAGCGTATCAGTTGGTTGGAATTTATGTGTTGTGTTGTGTTTTTATGTGGCAATTTCTGTTGTTGTAGCTAGTCATGTAATTAGTGTTCTACTTATTTTGGTTTTAATCCTAATTAAAAAAAAATATGGGGCTGGATTGGAGAACCCTTCGAACCCTGATTTGCTTCTGGTGTTTCTGTATCTCGCCAAGGACGGACTTATTTGGGGGAAGTTATATGGGTCTTGATGATGCTGCAATTAATTAAGGTGCATGACAGTAAAATTCTTTCTTTTAGATATCCAAATGCTCTTAATATATTGGTTCATAAGCTTAATTATTCCATTTATTTCTCTCTTTTGAAATTCCAATATCTCATGTAGGTCCATAGATGCAGTCGTCCTCTATTTCAAATTGAAGCAGAATGTAAGAACCGTATACGTTTCCAGTCAGTTCTTTTCTTTAGCCGGATGTGCCTTTTGTTTTGGTGTGCTACAAACAATGGAAAATTGAAGTTTGCTTTCATTAGATTAACTATTTTTCTTTTCTATTAATTGTTGATTTGCTACCTTTCATAACTTTGTACTTTTGGTTGGTTTTATTGTGTGTTATTGTAATAAACGGTTATCGAACTCATGGCGTGATAAACCTCCTTGAAGTGTGTGGAAATGATTTTTTTTTTTTTTTTGTGAACTTAGATGAATCTTGAGCGTGTTAACCCATAATTTTTCTTTCATTTCATTTTTACTTTTTAATACGGATCTAGAATATGTTTTTTGGTTATTGTTCCAAAATGTACGAGAACTGATTACCAAATCGGATGGCTGGGAACCATTGGATCTGAATTGGTCTGATACCCATTAGAATTTTTTTGTTCTCCATTGGCAAATGAGATCCACAGAAACACCTATAATGACCAATTCATTGCCTAATGCATGAAATTCAGGGGAGGAAACAAATTATTAAGGATTAAATAACAGATTTTACTAATTCATATTAGGAACTAATATATATATATAGAGAGAGAGAGTAGAACTAGGGTGTTCTAAGCTCACCAAGCTCATTTGTGAGCTTAATTCAAAAACCAATTGAATTGGTTTCAAGCGATGCATCCAAACCGTTGAAATCGATCTATTTCATGAATGATGCGTTTACGTATCAAATTTATAAATTCTCAAACTAATTTAATATAAAATCAAGTGGTTAAAAAATGATAAAAAATGAACACATTACAATTAATTTATAAACATCTTTTTCTTTTACCGCTTGACTTTATATTAAATTAGTTCGAAAATTTATAAATTTGATACGTAAACGCATCACTCGTGAAGTAGATCGGTTTCAACGGTTTGGATGCGTCGCTTGAAGCCAATCCGATGGGTTTTTTAGTACATTTATTTTAAACTATGCACTAGGCAGCGGGTGCGTGGTCACTGTGGAACGAGAGAAATAGGAGAATATTTAGAGGGGAGTTCTGGTTAGGAACACAGTGGAGCACAGCTTTCAAAGGGGAGCAACCGGATACAAGTAACCGAGCAACTGGATACCAGTAACCGGTCTAAGTTGCTGTAAATAGTGTGAGCATGCTGGTACCAGCATCTGTAAATACCAAAGTTTCAGCATGCTTCTTCATCACTCAACAAAATATAATAATGATAAAAACAAAATAAATAGACCATGTCTCTAGCAAATATGTACAGATTACTTATATTAAAGGCAACAGCTGGAAAGCAGTTTCACATTTTGCAGGAATTCACAAAAGGATTCAATAAACTTTTGAGGAAAAAAGAAAAATTCGCTGGACATATACACAGTGAGGAACGCTTGACAAAGGTTATTTTAACAATATTGTTGGCAATTTATTTTCATAAAAATTAAATAAATTAGAAATTAGAAAATAAATTTACATATATGTTATTAGAGACATACAAGTAGTGTAACAGTCAAATTTTATGCAATTTAAGTACGTTAAATTATTTAAAATTTTAAATCATTGGCATATGATAAAACATAAGTCAAATCTCATCATATTTTACATATATTGTTTTTTTTAATATAGTGGAGGAAACCCACCGATTTCATATACTGAAACCACAGTGTATCGGGTACTGGTACCAAAACCCTACAAAAACCACAGTTCATCTACATATTACAGTATTAAACTTCATCCAAGAAAATCACATAGCTACCCTAAATCAGTCCAAAAACATCATAAAACCCCTACATCATGAAACCACAGTGATATTTTTTTTGTGGTTTAAGCATTTACCAGAGAAAATATTGGTACAAAAATTTAATTACCTGATTGACGTAGAAATTGCAAGTGGAGTTGCAGTTGGTGACAACACTGCCAGAGTAGCTGTCATACGTCTCCATCGACTCCACGATGAAGTCCAGTGCTGGTTTGCCTGTTGTCGGCATGCAGCATGTTTTAAAATTGGCCGTATTGCAGTATGACCCGGGCCACTGCACACATATTTATAGAGAGCTCCTTAATGCTTAATGTATTGTATATAAAAGATACTATGAAAATTTAGCTTCAGTGAAAAGCAAAAGCTATTGATGGTATATAGTGTTAGTCTATTGTAACAAGTTTAATTAGCTTATTAGTATCTTAGATCAAATGTAGAAGTTATAAATGTACCAGAAGGGTTTAAATAGAAGAAATCCGATTGGGCCGCGCCTTGAGCAGGAACAAAAGGAGAAATGCAAAGGAAGGCAAGGATGTAGAGGAGAAGAGAAGGCTTCAGTGTTGCCATTTTTGTCTATTTTTCTTCTTCTTTTGTTTTGTTTTTTTTCCCCAAATAGAAGCAGACAGAACCCTCACTTTAAATATAGAGCTTCAGGAATTATGTTGTCAAATAAAAAATTGTATATTTGTTTGGTATTCAGACAACTCTTAAGCAATTCAACTTTTTAAAACTTTTTCTAGTTTTTATTTTGTTTATAGAAGGAATTATATTGTAAATTTGCTAGATTTTGAAATATAGAAGGGTAAATATGATATTATGTACTTTAGAGGACAAGTATGTAATTTTAAAGTTTTTGAAGGGTATACGTGAAATTGCCTCCAAAAAAAGACTTAGTTTATAATTTTGATATATAAATCTGTTCCTAATTAAGAGTTAGTTTATTATTTCATACAGGCAGTGTTGATCGAGCTTGTTTGGCAGCTAATGATGTTGCAAGGCTATTCAAATAAAATGTTGGGTTGTAAACAAAATATTTGTACTGCAAACGCATAATTTGTTGGCGTAGTAGTTAGAAGCACAGTGATAACTTAATGATTCGGGAAATGTTTTGTGGGGTCAAAAATTCGTGATTCGGAAAATTTGAATATAATTTGGAAAAAAATTGGATAGCCAAAAAAAAAAGTAAT
>JAJGRW010000656.1:605217-627665 GCA_025461045.1 Carex parvula | reverse complement strand
ATAGGAGTTGGCTACGGTGCTACGCGTAGCATAGAGGGCCTCCGTGCTACGGCTTAATATTTGAGTTTTTAAAATCCTAACGGTCGATCCGAACCGTTCAACATGATCTCCATATGAATATGTACTTGCAAACCAAATTTTACATTTTTTAGAATTTTTTCACTATTTTTTTAGATAGGTACGTAGAAAATCACTTGATCTGAATTGTACAGAATTTTCAGATTAAGTGATTTTCTACCTATCTAAAAAAATAGTAAAAAAATTCTAAAAAATATAAAATTTGATTTGCAAGTACATATTCATATGAACATCATGTTGAACGGTTCGGATTGACCATTAAAATTTTAAAAA
This sequence comes from Carex parvula, assembly GCA_025461045.1. NCBI lineage: Eukaryota > Viridiplantae > Streptophyta > Magnoliopsida > Poales > Cyperaceae > Carex > Carex parvula. The sequence continues at coordinate 627,314 of JAJGRW010000656.1, read as the reverse complement.
CTCAAATATTGAGCCGTAGCACGGAGGCCCTCTATGCTACCCGTAGCATATTAGCCAAATTCGGGATATATATACATTTCTTTTTCCAAAGGAAACAGTGATGTGCTTAAGAGCTGGCCAGTAACTTTATAATGAGATGTCAAATTGTCAATAATATATATGGTTTTAAATTTGTTTTTAGGTGGTGAGCAATTTAGTTCATATATATATATACTTGCATTGCGCTTGTATTTAAAAGAAAAGAAAACGTTGAGCAATAAACATTTGCTATTCGTTAAATCTGATGATATTGATCTGATACTGATACTCATGATACTGACAATAGAATCTCTAATTTGCATGTGCTTATGAGCCATGCATGTTTATAGAATTTGCAGCAACGTGATGAACATCTCTGTAGATAATCTGACAAATGTATATTCTCTCATCAATTTAAATTTCAGAAATTAAGTATGTGAGTGTCTCAATTTTTTATCTTCATTTTTAGAATCTAACAGTCGATTCAAACATATCATCGTGATCTCCATATCAAAATATACTTGAAAATCAAATTTTATACTTTTTGAATTTTTTTTGCTACTTTTCTTAAAAAGATACAAAATTACTATTTCTAGACAATTCAGAAATAGTGATTTTTTTACTATTTCTATCTCATATTTTGCGTGACCGACGTGTCCGGTGCCAGTATTATTCGTGCTTTGAGATTCGTGTAGAATGTATTTGAACGGTTGAGATTTCCTGAAAAGTCACGCAAAATATGAGATATCTCAAGAAGATGCGAATTTGGTGACTGGTTGGTTTCTGGGTTCCACATGAAACCACACAAGAAAATTTATTAGAGATGAATTCTAATTGAACCGTTATCGATCTAAATTAAAATGGGAAAGAATTGAATTCTTCTCAATTTATTAATTAGAAAGTAGATATAATAAAATAGAAATTATTTCATTTGAATAAAATGACGTTTCTGCCCTTAAGTTGATTAGATGCAGCGCTATCTTTGAAAGTATGACACATGTTAACTTCAGGAGTGAGTTGTCATTTAATTTTAGAACCCAACTTCATAGATATTAATCTATGCATAGAATTTCTTAGATAGTGTGGTCCAAAAAAGTCATAAGAATATAACCATATGAATATAGATAATGGAAGCCGTGCATCTAAATCTTACAAGCCCACATTCAAACCCAAATCAAGCCCATTAATTGAAGTGATTAATTTTATCCAATTTTGGGCCCTGTTTCCAGATGAATTGGGCTATAATAAAAAAAAGGAAAGGATTATATGCCCGAAATATGCTTTCCGGTCTTAAAAAAAATTACAATCAACTAAAATTTGAACGAAAACTTCAAATAGAAAATACTTTTAGATTCAAAATAAGAGATACATTGTTACTAAAGTTGTTAAGGAGCATAGTTAGAAATGTAATTCCCATTTTCACTCCTTAGATTATTAACAGGAGAAGTTTGACTTCATACAGCAAACATACTATAGAATCAAGATAGCATTGTATATGATGTGTGCACTGCTTGAAGTAAAACCTGATCTGTTAAATTTTTTACCCATGAGAAAGAAAAAAAATACTTCAGGAGGGCTTACCTGTCAATGTCATTAAAGGAGGTTAAATTTAATGTAATTAAGTTCAATCGTTTAATAGCAAACATAAAAATTCAATACAGTTGCAAACATCAAAGCTTAAATTTTTAGATAAAAGAGTAGGGTTAAAATGCATCATTGGTTTTGTGCTCCAATCATGCATGCTGCATATCCTTATTTTTATTTTCAAAGTCCGAACAGTCGATCCGAACCGTTCACCATGATCTTTGTATTAAAATGTGCTTGAAGACAAAATTTTATATTTTTTGAAATTCTTTTACTAATTTTTTAGATAGGTACAAAATCACTGTTTTCAGAAGATTCTGGACCATCCAAAACAGTGATTTTGTACTTATCTAAAAAAATAGTAAAAAATTTCAAAAAATATAAAATTTTGTCTCCAAGCACATTTTAATATGAAGACCATATTGAGCGGTTCGGATCGATTGTTCAAACTTTGAAAACAGAAAAAAAGACGTGAAACATGATTGGAGCACAAAACCAATGGTGCATTTTAACCCTACTCTAGATAAAATTTAGACAAAATATAAACCTTTTTGAAATCTGAATAACAATAAACAAAATCTGCATGATCAATTCATAACAAAAAAAGAAAAGAAAAAATTAGTGACTCTGACAACATTTATCAAAAACAGAAGAATTTTTTGTTTTCCCAGAATTTTGTCCGCTAGCATAAAAAAAAAATACACGAAAATTCATAATTTTTAATTTTAGAAATTATATAAAGATAATATAGGTATTAAATGGATTGCATTCATATTTCGATATTATAGAAGAAATCAACTCTTATTTTATCGAAATTCCAATCTCAGTTCTATAGAGACCGAATTTTTTCTAAAAGAACTAAAAAGTAATTTAGTTCATTCTATAAAATCAAATATTAATACAATTTGTCTAATATTTTATATTATTTTAATAAACTTCTTTAAATAAAAAGTTCAGCGAAAAATAGCCAATGTAGCATAATATTTCTCTCAAGATAATTCGACTTGAGCTGGAATATAAACGACTCCTTTAATTTTTGTGTGGATTCTGATCGGACGGTCTTGATCTAAACATAAATATTATGTTACGATATAAATTTGTTGAGAATAAAGATACAGTAGTGTGGGTCCACCACCTGAGATATCCAATCTCCATTTTGAACTTATATTATCTGAGGTAACAGAAATTTTGAGTTTATTTTTGGACCGTCAAATCTGCTTCCGCTCGACATTAATGTGATCCCGTTCATTTCACCTCGGCTCGGATTCTGATTAGACGGTCAGGATCTAAACTCAAATATTCCGGTACCTCATAGGATGCGGATTCCTCAATTCTGTATCTAATTTTTTTGAATAAAAAACCGTGGATTCCTTAACAATTCCCACTGGCCTTTAGTTAATACTTTTTCTGACTAACTAATCGAAGGTTGAAGCAATAGGTCCCGACATTTTTATTAATATCCAAAGTTTAATACAAATTATTAATTATACCCAGAATCGGATCTATTATCGAAAAATACTCAAGCCGGCCATTTTCTGGCCGGCTTGGTACCTTTTTTTTTTTTTTTAAGAGAGAGAGATACTATGAAGATCAAAATATTGAAATTTAATTCTGAAAATTTGAAATTTTTGTTTAAATTATTTGTTATATTACTTCTTTTGATGTATAATTAGCATATTTATACTAAAATACGATAGATTAATTGAAATTATGTTGAATAACACATATAACAGGGAGATCGCAAATGTATATAAGAAGAAAAAACAAGCCAACAGTAAAAGGCCTAAACAGAGATCAATCTGGGCCGTACATACAGATCACAAATTTGGCTAATCTGGGCCGTCGGATAAAAGGATTCACATACAGATCGCAATTCGTAACCTCAGACACCGCTCGCAGGGGGCTGTCGCCCCGCTGCCACCCCCCGCATAATCCTAGAATCAGGCCCACATACATAACAAATCTCCCACTTGGGACTGATTTCTCTCTTTGTGGGTTGATTTTGCTCTCTGGTACTCGATTCCCTTTAACAACTAGTATCAGAGCGGGGTTCTTTCTCGAGTGGGAGCAATGGCGAAAGAGGGGAAGTTACAAATTGAGAGGTTCGATGGCTCAAATTTCGGGTTTTGGAAAATGCAAGTTGAAGACTACCTATATCAGAAGGATCTCTACTTGCCTCTCAGCGGCAAGGCGAGCAAACCAGCTGAAATGGACGACAAGACTTGGGAAGTGCTAGATCGGAAGGCTCTGGGTGCGATCAGGCTTTCGTTGTCTCAGTCGGTAGCCTTTAACATCTCCAAGGAAAAGACCACACAAGATGTGATGAAAGCCCTAACTCGAATGTATGAGAAACCATCGGCGTCAAACAAGGTATTCTTGATGAAACGGTTGTTTAATATGAAGAAATCTGAAAACAAATCCATGCAAGAACACTTGAATGATTTCAATACAATTACGAGTCAGTTAGAATCCGTGGGTATTAACTTTGATAATGAAGTGCTGGCCCTTGCTATTCTGTCGAGTTTACCCGATAGTTGGGATAGTCTGGTTATGGCGGTGAGTAACTCTTCAGGGTCTAATGTTCTCAAGTTTGAGGATGTAGTAGGGGTTCTTCTTAATGAAGATACACGGAGAAAGAACAACTCGTCTGGTAATATTTCTGGTACAGTCCTGAATACTGAGGAACGGGGCAGATCCTCAAAGAAGGGTAATTGCAGAGGATATGGACGGTCACAGTCTCGAAGAAGTCAGTCAAGGGGTACTCAGTTAACCTGCTGGAATTGCAAGAAGAAAGGTCATCTCAAGCGTGATTGCAGAGCACCGAAGAAAATGGTGGATGAGAATGACAAAAGCAGTAGTTTGATGAATGTCTCTAGAAGTGGCAAAACTCCTAAAGCTGGAAAGCTAGAGCTGGTACACACGGATGTCTGGGGACCTTCGCAGGTATCTTCTCTTAATGGTTCTCAGTATTATGTTACTTTCATTGATGATTCAACTAGAAAGCTCTGGATTTACTTTATGAAAAACAAATCTGACGTGTTTGAAATTTTCAAAAAGTGGAAATGTCTAGTGGGAGTTGTGAGCAGGTACAAGACCCGACATCTCTCATGCAGTGGGAGTTGTGAGCAGGTACATGTCTAATCCTGGTTTTGAGCATTGGAATGCAGTAAAATGGATTCTCAGATATCTTGCAGGAACAAAAGATATGGCATTGTGCTATACAGGTGCAGATATACAGTTGCATGGTTTTGTTGATTCTGACATGGCTGGAGACATGGATAGTAGGAAGAGTACCACAGGCTATGTGTTTACTCTTGGCAGTGCAGCAATTTCCTGGATGTCAAGGTTACAAAAGATTGTTGCATTATCTACTACTGAAGCTGAGTACGTAGCAGCTGTTGAAGCATGTAAGGAGATAACTTGGTTACGAAGCTTGCTGAATGAATTGGAGCACAAGCAAGTAGATTGCCGGTTACAAAGCGACAGTCAGAGTGCAATTCATTTGGCGAAGAATTCTGCATTTCACTCAAGGACAAAGCATATCGACATAAGGTATCACTTTATTCGGACTATGCTTGAAGAATGATCTTTTACCTTCTTCTAAGTTGGAAAAGATTCACACAAACAAGAATCCTGCAGACATGCTTACCAAATCTGTCCCGAGAGAGAAGCTGGAATTTTGTTCGGCTTCTCTTGGTCTTGCTACTTAAGGGTGGCAAGATGCCGCCGCCAAAGGACACTACAAAAGGAGTTAAAGGCTACTACTCAAGGAGATGATTTGGGAAATCAGTCCCAAGTGGGAGATTTGTTATGTATGTGGGCCTGATTCTAGGATTATGCGGGGGGTGGCAGGGGGGCGGCAGCTCCCTGCGAGCGGTGTCTGAGGTTACGAATTGCGATCTGTATGTGAATCCTTTTATCCGACGGCCCAGATTAGCCAAATTTGTGATCTGTATGTACGGCCCAGATTGATCTCTGTTTAGGTCTTTTACTGTTGGCTTGTTTTTTCTTCTTATATACATTTGCGATCTCCCTGTTATATGTGTTATTCAACGTAATTTCAATTAATCTATCGTATTTTAGTATAAATATGCTAATTATACATCAAAAGGAGTAATATAACAAATAATTTAAACAAAAATTTCAAATTTTCAGAATTAGATTTCAATATTTTGATCTTCATAGTGTCTTTCTCTCTTAAAAAAAAAAAAAAAGTACCAAGCCGGCCAGAAAATGGCCGGCTTAGGGAGGGACCTAAGCCGGCCATTTTCTGGCCGGCTTGGGTATTTTTCGATAATAGGTCCGATTCTGAGTATAATTAATAATTTGTATTAAACTTTGGATATTAATAAAAATGTCGGCAATGGGTCACATCTCCATCCCCAATAGATCTGGAAGCAAAATCAATCGGGTAATAGGATTTACAAAAAGATTGAGAAGGTTGATAGTGGAACAATGGCTAATGCCATGAAAACAGATACAGAAATGGGGGTAAAAAACAAGTACGAGAGAATGGATTCGCTAGAGGAGGAAAAATATGAAGATTTAGAGGTTAAGTGGATGCAAAGATGAAGAGACACTAAGAAGTACGTGTATGCTTGTGCTCTATTTGCCTCGTTAAATTCGATTCTTCTTGGATATGGTGAGCTAATTTTCATTTTTGTTGTTGTTTCAGTTCTGTCCACGAGAGAAAAGAGAAGTGTTAATGTGTTATCGCTTAAGTGGTTTGGTGAACTTAAGGTTTTTTTGCTCATGTTGTATTTTGCAATGTATGCAAAGTGTTTGTAGAAATGCTTACGAGCAAAATTTTGCCTATCAGCAAAAATTCTTTTCCAAGTACTCCAGCATTCCTAGGTTTGCACATTAATCATTGACCTTACCCAATTGGCCAATTCCACATAAATTGCATCTACAATTAGGGTCTTCTTATGGATCTATAAGTTAGTCAGATAGTGTATTGGGATGACCTATTAGTATACAAGAAAAAGCAGTACAATGTTCCAATGTGGTACAAAAAAGAGAAGAAAAGGAGAAAATATGTCAAAGGAGAGTGTAAGTACTACTCTGTGTGACCTCCATAAAAAAAAAAAAAATAATAATAAATATACTCTTGTGTAACAACAGCATGTTGCCAACCCTGTCCTGTGCCAGTTCTGTTCCCGTCCATCTCAATCTTCAATTCACTGAGTCCCCTAAACACAGGAGCAACTGCACCGCAATCACTAACAAAATTCTAGAGAGAACTGGGCTCCAGCTCTGGAAAAGAAACCGAAAGGAGCATTAGGCACCTGTCAGTACCATTCAGTATAAATGCTCGAGAATAGAATAAATTCAGAATCAAGTAATCAAGTGAGAAGCAATTCTCTCAGATAGCCACCACTTCATCTATACCTGCTGTATATATGAGCCATTAGCGACTAACCCAGAGGTGCTTACAAGTGCCCACAAAAGATTTAAAGGGTGGATTTACAATCAATTTTGATAGTGCTAATGGATTTGAACTTTTGAAATCTCACTGGGTTCAGGAATAATGTTCTACTTTTATCATTTCTTATTTTCATTATGAATTAATGGGATGAAAATACTGTTGGTTTGTGAATTCTCATGAAACAGCATCATTAGTGATAGTTGTTCAATATAATTGCTTTGTTTTGGTTCTTGATAAATATTACTGAGTCAGCTCATTTTGAGGTTAGGATACCAACTTAGCACATCATCATCATCCTTTTGTTTTGTTTTGCTATTTTCTTTAATTGACAACAATAGTCTAAGATAAAAAAATATTAAATTGACAGATGGGGGTGTGATGAGTGGTGCAATCCTATACATACAAAGAGACCTCAGCATAACTGAGTTCCAAGTAGAAATCTTAGTTGGCTGTATAAGTGTCATCTCACTGATAGGCAGTTTATCTGGTGGTCGCACTTCTGATGCAATGGGCCGAAAATGGACAATGGGCCTTGGCGCGATTGTTTTTCAATCTGGAGTGATCATAATGACATTTGCACCATCATTCACTTATTTAATGATCAGCCGGCTCATGGCTGGTGTAGGTATGGGGTTCTGTGCATGATCTCGGGTGTCTATATAGCTGAGATTTCACCAGCCGGTGCTAGAGGTACTCTTACTTCATTCATTGAGATTAGCATTAATCTCGGGATTTTACTCGGATATGTTTCTAATTACGCGTTTTCGGGTATATCTGAGCATATTAACTGGAGAATAATGCTTGGAGTTGGGGTTCTTCCTTCAGTTTTTATTGGTATTGCACTTTTTATTATACCGGAATCACCTAGGTGATTAGTTATGGAAAACAGACTAGAGGAAGCACAGGCAGTGCTGGTTAAATTGAGCGAGACTGATATAGAGGTCGAACGAAGAATGGAGGAAATAAAGGAGGCAGCTGGAGTATCTAAAGGTTGTGAAGATAAGGCTGTTTGGAAAGAGCTTTTGTATCCATCTCCAGCTGTGCTCCGCATGTTGTTTGCTGGGTGTGGCATCCAGATTTTTCAGATGATTACTGGCATAATGCGACAGTTTACTATAGTCCGACAATTTTTAAAAATGCTGGTATCGAATCTGACAAAGAGATTCTCGCAGCCACTGTTGCGGTTGGGTCCTCCAAAACCATTTTTATTTTGATCGCTATATGTTTGGTTGATAAGGTTGGGAGAAAGCCTCTTTTATATGTCAGTACGATCGGCATGACTTGCTGTTTGTTTGTTCTTGGCATTGCTTTGACATTGCCTAATTCAGCTTTTGCCATTAATCTTGCCATCCTGGCTGTCTGTAGCAATGTAGCATTTTTCTCTGTTGGAATGGGACCCATATGTTGGGTTCTCTCATCTGAGATTTTTCCTCTGAGACTGTGGGCCCAGGCATCAGCACTCGGTCAGGTAGGAGGGAGGGTTAGTAGTGGACTGGTCTCTATGTCATTTTTGTCAGCATCTAAGGTTATATCTGTAGCCGGTGTGTTTTTTGTTTTTGCTGCTGTTTCAGCTATATCGGTATTGTTTGTCAAGGTGTGCATTCCGGAGACGAAAGGGAAAACCCTAGAGCAAATTGAGATGATGTTTAAAGGGGACAAGAATTCAAATAGAGGCGAGGTAGAATTTGGGGATGCTCAGCGTTTAATACCTACAGAAGAGAAATAGGTAGAATCATATTGGAGATTAGGTTGTTCTCATTGTGCTTTTAAGGGGCTTTTAGTTATACATCTGTACTTCAAAGTCGAATCATTTGAAAATAGTAAATAGAAGATAGAATTAATTATGTTAAAATTTACATTGTTTGGCAAACATGATTAATAACACCAGTTTTCAACTAAAATTCGGTCGAGAATGCTTCATCTTAACAATTTTGGTAACACCTTTTCATATTACGTTAATTTTTTTTTTTAAATATAGACATTTGTTTTCTTGTAGATTAGTTGTGTATCAAATTCCTTGCAACTCTAAAATCATTTGATGTTTCATCAAATATCTTTACATGTTTATAAATTTATTAGTGCAAAATCAGAAAGATACATTGATAATTATGCATAAAATTCTATTGGAATGCATTTACAACGCATTTATGCATTTAATGCATCATACTAGTTTTGATGCATAAAATGATTAGAAATATAAACTTTTTATAAATTTAAATTTACAGAATATTCACACTCAGTAGATTAATTATGCTTTGTCAAGAATAATTATTCCATGTTATTCCCTCCAAGCCTCTTTTTTGTTTGTGTCATCGCTATACATCGTGTCAAAATTGATCGTACGGTCCAAACTTATTTATTTTAGGAACCCGCACTTTATAACGGATCAGATTACTTTATTAAATCTAGTGTTTGGGTTTGTATGTAAAACCCAAAAATGAATATATTCCTTGTACAATAAATTATAATTCTTTCAAAATACTTTCGTTTTTACACGCGTAATTCCTAGTTTTTTTAAACCACATCCTACACTAATATCGTGGTAATTGGTTCGCAAAGTCTAATAGATGACTTAAATATGATTAAATCAATATTGATGATTTAAATATTATTAAGTCAAGTCTAGTTAGGCAAAACGACCAAACATATTCCAGAAAAAGAAAGGGAGTACGAAAAATTGAACAAACTATTAGTGCAATATGAGTTTTACAAATACTGATTTGTGATTAAAATGAATGCAAATAAATGAACTATTCATAAACAAATTACAGGACAAGTATCCACTCCAATATTGTAAAAGATACCCTTCACCTTACGGTTTGAGATTAACTCCCAGCCGTTTTGGGATTCGGGCTAGCGCAGGGGCCCTTATTATTGGGCTTTGAGATTCGTGCCAAGTTAAAAAGAACGTTCCAGATCCAGTAAGTGTAAAAGATTCTCTATTACAGTACCGGGGAGGATCTGAATTCGAACTTTTGTCACAAGAACTGAGGTTGCGGTTATCGACTCTCAAAATAGTTTTTTGAGTCGCCTTCGTAGTTTCCTAGGGAGCTAGCAGAGTTTCCAACACAGATTATTACCATTTAGTTACCATATATTTGGAATAAATAAGTTGTGTATTTGAATAGGTCAAAGTAATGAACTGAATATTTAAAAAGATATCTTGCGAAATGATAAATTATTATGGTAATTTAAGAGGATAAATTATTTTGTTGTTTGTTTTGGTACATAAGAATTCTAGTTAAATAAAAAATTCAAGAGGCCAAGCTGTGTTGTATGCTGCGTTAGATGGCAGGGAGATATCTGTAATTATCATTTTTCTGTTATTTGGTTGTCTCTAATTGATAGAGTAGATGTGGTATGGTGTTTACTGTTTAGCTTACTGATACTGTATGCAGAACTGTAGTTGTAATATTTGACAGCCACTGTCAAATCTTTCACCAAAAAAAAAAGATTGTTGCAAAATTTTGAAAATTCCAAACTTGAAGGAGCTGAATTGGATTTGATACCAAGAATAGATGATTACTATCAGTTTTGCTAACAAACTTGTTTTCTCTGCTACATACTAAATTTTGGGTTGGATGCTTTTCTTAAGGAAATTCAAGAATCTAAGTTTAAATAATATAGACAGTACATTATGAAGAGCAGCTCAGCTAGCTTAATCAATACAGATATTACTAGCTAATTAGCTCAGGGGTCAGGGAACAGAGATTTAGAGTATAACAGTAAAACTAAAGTTGTATGGGACAATGAGACACATCCAGATTCAGTATACTCTGCCTCTCAACTTGGAAAACAAAACTACCTTACTCAAGAGTGCAGAAAAAATTGTATCTGATCTATACATCAAGTGTCACATTTACTGCTAAAGTCTTTATATTTTCCCCCAAAGAACATTAAAAAAAAGTAGCTATCAAAATCTTTTTCTCTTTCTAACTAATCATTAGCATAACTAAAATCAATGGAACTGAATACTCGAAGCATCTTCAAGCAAGCATTATTTGAATAACCTGCATTGAATAATTCAGCAAACATGTCAAGAAAAAAGAACTAAATATAAACAAGCATATAAACAAGCAGTGTAATAACTATGATGAAGCACTACAATAATCTCTGATTAATATAATATCAAAGTCAGGCACAGGTCAGGTATATATCTTCTGCTTTCTTCCTCTAGTAATAGTGGAACTTTCTTTAAGCAACCAAAAATCCACCAAAACCCAGTAAAGTTGGAAAAAGCAATCTTAAACTGTTAAGAAGCACCATACATGTCACACATTACATTAACCGGCATCAGACGGGCTGATATAGCGTAGATTATGTTCCACATACCTCGTTGGTATACATGCAATTTAAGTTCCTATACTTTTTCTAAGGGACGGCAACTTATAGATTGCCCCTAAGAAGTTTATCCCTTTTTACCTTATCCATACTGGCCATGTTTCTTAATAGATGTATCCAACAAAGCCGGGAATTCATTGTCTGACAAAATTTCTAGTCTAATCCTCCTAGGGGACCTGAAGAAAGAACAGAACAAGATATGGCATCTTACTGGTAGGTGGCTATGGTGTCAGTACTCAACAGTTGCTGCTGTTCAGGAGAGAGGGTGGGGCTGTCGATGGAGAGAATCCCTGCCAGAGGCTGTTGCTGCTCTTGCGGCTGCTCTTGAGGAGAGAGGCTGGGGCTGCCGATGGGGAGATTCCCTGCCCGAGGCTGTTGATGATGACTGCCAATGGGAGAGTTCCTGCCCGAGGCTGTTGAAGAGAGAGGGTGGGGCTGCTGAAGGAGAGAGGGTGGGGATGTTGCTCTTCTTGCGGCTGTTCTTGAGGAGAGAGGGTCCCTGCCTGAGGCTGTTGAGGAGAGAGGATGGGCATGCCGATGGAGAGAATATCTGCCTGAGGCTGTTGAAGAGAGAGGTTGGGTCTGCCAATGGAGAGAGGCCCTGCCCGAGGCTGTTGCTGCTCTTGAGGAGGGAGGATCTGTATCAGAGGCTGTGCCTGGTTGAGGTACTAAACAGTTAGTTTCAGGCCGAATAACATCTGAAATAGCGTAAGACATGAAATATCATCAGGACTCCTACCACACTGGCCAAAAGTTTCTCCCTGAGAGGAGACTCGATCCGTGATGCAACCTCAAGGAGTTGCCAGAGATGGAGATTAAAGGCTTCCCTTAATAGTTCTTCAGAGAGATCTTTAGTGTTTACGGTCTTAGCATCAGAAAATAGCTGAGTTCGAAAATAAGAGAAAAACAAATCCAAATCTCATCGTTACACATGATCAAAATTGCAAAAGACAAAACAAGTTCTTGCGTAAGCACCTTTTAAGACAATGTTTATAACAAAATGAACCAACGATTTCACATGTTTTATAACATAGAATTGATTGATATCTATAAAAAAATTACAACTTCAGGATAGAGACGATGTTAACAACATGGATGGGGAGTACAAAACATAAACACCTTTCAAGAGTACTGTACCTGAGATTTATCCAGGTAGTGCCCCATCTGAGAAGACAAATCCTTTAGTTCACCTGAAAATTACAACTGGTCAACACTCATGTTCAAGAAAATATCTCAAGAACAGATTTTTGTCAGATGAAAAACAGTCTCTAAGAGTTGAGACTCTCTCTTTAATTCAAGATTATTGATTTTGGATTTTGCAAGATCTTTTAATTATTCATGCTGTATCGTTTTCTTTTTAGAATTATGTAGATGAACTTTAGGCTAAGAGTTAAGGCTCTCCTAGTTTAAACACACAAAACAGACAGGCGCACATACCTTGGAAAAGATCTGGAGTACTTGGTATCCTTTGGATATAATCATTAATCCTCTCTTGATAATCACGCTAAGAAGAGGAATAGAGATATTACAAAAATTTGAACAGCTTTCACTTAGCAAGAGAGAAGGTAGAAAGTGAGAACTTTTTTAATAGAACTATTATGGAGCATTATCGTTCCCATTTCAGAGTCTCGCTAATGTAGATGGAACATATTTAGGAGTAGGGTTTATAAAAGATAAAAGGTTGAAGTGATTTTATTAGCTTTAATTTTCTTAACAAATTAGGATAAAATCATATTTAGGTCTATGGTTTTTAAAGATAAAAACCAGAATTTGAAAACTTTAAACAATCAATGCCATGTGATCGGAATTAAAAGGATAAAAAATTTTCGAACAAGTACCAGCACCAAGTAGATTACAACCTAACACCAGGATACTTCTTCCTTTGTAGTAATTTCAACAATTATGGTCTGTTTTGGCATAGAATTCAAAATCAATTTCAGGTGCAATGAGGAATGGCAAAGTATTATACTGATATCTCTCTGAAAGGGGAAAGCTAGCGATATTTATCACTAGACATTTCCAGAATTAGGTCAAACATGAGAGGATTCAAAATTTCAAATACAAACAAGTAATAATGATGAATGTTCGATTACTAATTTTAAATAATGCCTGGAAAACACCCAAATTGCCAACAAATAAAAAGGCGTACTACATAACAATTAGTAAATTGATTTGGAAAAGAAACAAGAAGAAAGAACCATACTTGATCGTCCGCCTTGTTAAGTAACCTGTTCTCAACCATTCTTGCTGTTGCGAAAGCCATTGTTTTATGAATCTCCTTCACATAAGTATTGTTGTTTATACAGTCCGCTCTACAACCACACAACAATTTGTCATCTAATTTAGCAAGTAAACAAATTTACCAAAAAAAACACACTTTGTGCTTTTTACTCTCCAGTCCTTCAATTTTACCAAAAACACAACCACAAAAAAAAAATAATCCAAAGTAAAGGCTCTTAGTATACATCATTTTCATTACAAGGTCGGTAACTCAAGCCTCACCCCAAATGCGAAAGAAGTTTTTAAAATGTATGAATGTAGCAAAAATAGAAAGTAGGTGGTATCAACCAACCAATCGGCTTTAAAACAATCACCAACCATTTACAAAAACTAGATAAAATAGAAGAAAGAAACGATCTTTTTGGTTTTTTGCGCAGCCAAATTGTAAAATTTCTACTTTTTTATGACTGTAGTGCAAAACTTCCCGCGCATAAAATTCATCAAATATTAAGATATTAAGCGAAAATTAAGTCGGGAAAAAATCTCACATAAGCTTCCTATTGATGTCGCGAACCGGTATGGACAATCCCGATGCCCAATCAGGTGGATCATCATTCGGAATCGGAGCCTTCTCATACAAAGGGCTGTCGGGGTCCAAGTCCATATCCATAATAAGAGAAGAACTCTACACTGATTTATCGAGTGGAGTGAGTGACTACGAGAAGAGTGTGTTAGAGAGAGAGAGAGAGAGAGAGAGAGGGTTCTTGGCTTCTTGCGAGAGGACAAGTGGCGAAGTGGAATTGGGGATGTATAAGTAAGCATTGAGCGCTGATAATGGATCTGAATCCACATTAACGGGTTCGCATATGGTGCGGACCGGACTGGGGAGTGGGGACTTGACTCCGTCAATTTAGTGGATCTGGATTGAAATTAACGGATTCGCATAAGCAAGCATTGAGCGCTGATAATGGATCTGAATCCTCATTAATGGATTCGCATTTGTTGGGGACTCCACTCCGTCAACTTAGTGGATCTGAATGGAACTTCCGGAGGATAGAATTAGATTTGAAAATTTTACGACTCAAAAATAGTAATCAAAATTACTGTGTAGTCGTGCGTGTCACGGGTCAATTAATCCCAAATTTTTTTTTTTTTTTTTTGAGAGAAAACTGAGAGTCAAGCCCCCAAGTTTCAATAATTTTGACACTAGAGGTGTTAAGAGTATTTCAAAGTATGCGAATTGGCTTATTACAATAACATATAATAGAAAATTAAACAAACTTAAATATGGAGTCTAAAGCAGTTCCCTATTCCACATATGTATGAACTAACTTTTGAATTCATTCATAACTTCTGCAATTAACAAATTGACTGGTTTCTTTTAATCTCTGAATATCCTTCTACATCTTTCTCGCCAAATGACAAAGCAAATTGTTACCTGTAACTGTCTGATTGTTCTGTACTGTGAACTGTGTATTACTTCCACATAGTTTCTATTTTGGAAAAAAGAACATGGTGGGAGATTTGTGAATGTGGACTGTAACCATACCAGTAAGTTAACAGTGTATGGGCATTGTTAGAATAAGTGGTTTACCGTTTCTTCCGCTGATGTACATAAACTACATATGTTTGGCAAGTGCCATACTCTTTTGACCACGTTGTCGACCGTCATAATTTTGTTCCTGAGGACCAACCATATGAAGATCTGAACTTTGCTTCAGTTGAATTAAGACTTAGAGACTCGATCTTGTTTCTTGCATTTCCATGAAATGAGAGCATTCCCGAGAAAACACACCACCTAGTGGTACACCTTCTTGTGTATGGGCAGCCAGCCCAATCAGCATCAGTATATGCTGAAAGTTGCAAGGAATAATTGGTAGGGAAAAATAGACCCCTCTCAGGAGTACCTTTAAGGTAACAAATAATGCAATGAACTGCAACAAGATGCAAATGTCTGAGATCGGTCATAAATTGGCTTACAATGTTCACTGTAAAAGAAATATCAGGACGGCTAATTGTGAGGTATACCAAACTGTCAACAAGGCTTCGGTACAAAGTAGAATCAGCTAGTGGTGTACCATCGTTCTTGCTAAGTGATGTCTCGCTATTTTGTCCATATTCCGACCATACTTTGTATGAAGACTTGTGTCTAAAACTCTAAAGTCGTGTCTATTTCATTGAATATCTGTAGGATGTGGTACTGCTGCGCTTTTGTTTCTTATTTTGCAGGCGAAACAGAGGAAGAATCTGAATTCTGAAGGTTTACACATGGACCGTGCACCATCTGCATGCGGTCCGTACACCCTCTGCCCGGCCACGAGCTGACCACAGACGATCAGACACAGACATGTATATGATGCTGAAATTTCTGCACCTGAACTTAAAACAGTCATAACTTTTGACTCGTAACTCCATTTTGAGTGTATGACCACTTTTCAGAAAGCTTGTGAGAAGATCTACAATCTGACCAAAGGACACAGGCACACGGTCCGTGCACCCTTGCATACGGACCGTGCATGACATTTCTGGAAACATAATCCAAAGATGGAAATTGGTGCCAGCTGGGGAAGGTCGCGAATTGGGCCATTAAAGTGCCTCTCTGTCCAACAGAGAGGTCATTCTGGATCTGAGAAGGGAGGCTAGGGTTTAGGAGAGGACGGCTCGGCTTGGAGAGGAAGAAAAGGAGGAAAATGAGAGTTTTGCGACGATTCTTCGGACTTCTCGAGTTTTATCATTTCTCTCATGAACTCTATTATCTTTATCTCTTTTATCTGTTTTAGAACTATGTTTGAGTAAACTTTTTAGTTTCTAGGGTTAAGATGTAGTCGAATGCTTTGTTTTACTTGCTAGCTTATTGAAATTTGTGTTGAACTTTGTGATTGCTTGTTGTGTATTGTTTTATTGCTTAGTTGAAATTGTTTGAATAGATTGGTTTATCGTTAGATGCATGGCCACATCTAGATGGTATTTTAAGACCTTGATATTCACTCGACCAAACTAGGTATTTGAGGTAGGTTTGTGAGCCGAGAGGTGAAACCAAGTTGTAGCCGAGAGGTGAAGCTTTTCTTGTATCAAGAGATCGAGGTTATCTTTAGTAAACCAACAAGTAACTTAGGTTAATTAAGCCAACAACCGAAAAGTTGAGGTTTAAGAACCCTAAGAGGGAAGAAATTGAGTTTTGTACCAAGTAATTAAACCAACATGCGAGAGTTGAGGTTTAGGGACTCAGGTACGGTCAATAGAATCTTACACAAAGAAATAACACGAAAACCAGTAGCTGCTGTATTAACTCGAGGGCCACATGGACCGTGTATGAGAGTACACGGCCCGTGCATGAGAGTGCACGGACCGAGCACCAAGAGGCTAAGCTGAGACGAAGTCAGAAATCCTAGGAACCATTTTTATTCATTTTAAAACACCTTTACTGTTTCAATTTGTTTAGGATATTAAACAACACCAAATCAACCTTTTGCAGACTTCTAGAGTTTTTATATCATTTAAGTAGAGTCCAATCTATTTTCAACCGTCATGTGGCTCGATACCTGATTATACTGCTCGATAGGATTGTACACTTGCAATCTGAATCAAAAGGTGTACCAAGGTTAAAAGGTATAGCTTGCTATACTGAAACTTTGTGCATACACTTCTGTGTTGAACACTAAGTTTAAGATTTATCTCCATAGGTGTGGTTACTGGGTTAGACTTACTGAGATTAGCCATGTCTACCAACTCATTGAGATACTTGTGTTGGTTGACAAAAATACCCTTCTCTGTGTGGTGAACTTCAAGGCCAAGAAAATACTGAACCTCCTTGAGATCTTTCATGCAAAATGCAGCTTCTAAGGCTGCTTGTAGTTTTGTTATGCTCTGCACATCATTTCCAGTTATAAGAATATCATCTCATAAATAAGAGCTAGAGCAAAACAATGAGAAGTATTAGGAAGAAACAATGACGGATCAGACTTGCTCTGATAGAAACCAACAGAGAGAATAGTGGATTTGAAAGTAAAAAATCATTCACGCGGTGCCTGTTTCAGGCCATACAAAGACCGATTTAGCTTGCACACCTTGTTTTGTGAGTCAAAGATCAAACCTGAAGGAGGTTTCATGTAGACTGTTTCTTTCAACTCACTATGAAGAAAAGCTTTTTTACATCCATTTGTACTATTGACCAGTTTTGAGCTGCAGCAAGGGCCAAAGCAACCAGCACAGTGGTCATCTTTGCCACTGGTGCAAAGGTTTGGAGATAATTGATAGGGTCGAAATAAGCACTATTTTTCTCTATCACTTAACCTAAAATATTGCTAAATATCGAGTTATAAGTGTCCGATTTAGATAGAATCTAATTACCTTTGCCATTTTACTTGATTCTGTAAGATTGCAGGTTTTGTAGTGTTTTTGGAGCTAAAATAGATATAAAACGAAGCATTCTGGACATACTGGTACCAGCATGCGGTTGACCCTTCATCCACATGCAACTAAAGGCAGCCAAACCGTATACAAGAGATGCAGCGCAGGATTTCCATGCGGATGATGCTCAACTGCATGCAACCTAGGCAACCGTACAAGATAACTGACAAACAACAATTACAACACTAAACTTAGTAGCCAAGTTCCACTAAGCCCACTAACACATGATGGACGAATTACAACTTATCTCCTCATCTGGACATACAAAGAACCTAGTATAATATATATAGAATAGATCTAGGGTTCCCAAAGGAGATGCGAATAGAGAGAGAACACATATAGAATAGAGAATAGAAAACATGTAAGCTTGCCTAGAAGAACAAAGATACAAGACGTGAAGACGGCGTGTATGAGATAAGGAGATTCTCTAGGTGTATTTCTCCTGCTTTTTTTCCCTCTTACTCCTTTAATTATGTCTTTTGTATCTTGTGTTGTTGAACTCGCCATGAGCGGCTAAGGAACACCTTTCTAGGTGAAGGCATGTAATTTTGAATTCTTATAAGTTTAATCTAAAGGTTTTTTATATATATCATTTGCGTTTGATCTGAATTCTTTCTGCACTTTATTATTTATATTACTACTTAATCCGGTGCGTGTAACCTCGTGACATAGCAATGTACAATAAGGGAAATAAACGTACCTGTTGATCCCTTGTGATCTGAATCTCAGTAAGAACCTATTGGAATATGGATATGCAGACGAATGTCGCGTTCTATAAACCGATAGTGGGGTAATTTTCAACTACGAAAGGTATAAAGGAAGGACGTAACTGTGAACTTAAATTCTTCTATTCTTGGTAATGGAGACTTATCATTGATCTTTATGCGATTGATTAGGGTGAGGTAAGGGTACCATTTCCTTACTAGTCCTTCTCAGTTAGGGTGCTATAGCGTACCTCTGATTAGCACTAGGATAGGATTAGCAGCCCTCAAATTTGCAATTGATACTAATACATGACGCATACGGTTTTGGTCAAACCGCATGCGACACCGATTGGAGTTAGAAACCATAATTGATAGGTAGTTGCGCTTGCATGCGGTTGGTGATAGCACTATATGCGTTTGCATTCTTGACCAGAAACTAGATTAAACAAGTAAGAATGATAGATAGCCCGATCCCTGAAAGCTCATTTCTATACACAAGGTATTCATTTACTGTTTTAATTATTCCTGCAACCAAACAAACGAAACAATCAAACGAAACAACCAAAACAACTAAAAATCTAGAATTGATTGCCGTTAGATTTCTTAATACACTATCCCTGTGGATCGACATCCCGATCTATACTATACGATAGGTTCATGCGCTTGTGAATCGATTGTAAATTAGACAATTAGAGTTATAAATATTATTAGCTCTGATTTTAACCCATTAATAATTGATACCATACTTCTCTTTGTTACCGAGAGCAACCAACTTACCCTTATAGGGTATGTTTGGTTGTAAAACAAGAATAAGAATAGCCAAATCAAGAATAGCTATTGTTTGTCTTATTAGAATAACCAAATCTCAAAACACTTAGGAATAGTCTATTCTAATAAGACAAAAGGTTTGGATTCTTTAGCTATTCTAACCCAACCAAACACCGAATAGGCTATTCCGAATAGCCTATTCTCAATCCAACCAAACATACCCTACCGATCAAGAGATCCATCCGGTTTCAATTTGAATGAAAAAACCCATTTACAACCAATGGGTTTAACATCAGCAGGACATATATGCATGTAACTAACTCCCATGTGTTGTTTTCATGCAATGCATCCAACTCCTCTTTCATGGCAATTTTCCAACAATCATGTTGTTCAGCTTGCTGATACGAACCAGGTACATTACAAGGTTGAGAACTTGCTAGAAAGCCATACCTTGGCGGAGGTTGAGTCAGCCGTGTTGATCGACGTAGACCCATATTAGTCGAGTCTCTCATAGTTGGTGTGTCATGGTTAGGAACTAGGTCAAGAGAAGAGTCTTCAGGTTGAGGCATAAAATCAATCATCTTTTATCGTCTTGTGTACATAAAACCAGGTTTAAATTGATTTGACAATTGAGTATCACAAGATACATGTGGAGTAGAAGGACAAGACTTTTCATGGAGAATACCCTTTTCTAAAAGATATTGCTGGAAATTGTTGGAAACATATTCTCCACCACCATCAGATCGCAAAGTTTTTAATGAACACTCATTGATTTTCAATCATATTGACAAAGTACTTGAAGAACTGAAAAACTTCTGATTTATTTCTCAAAAGGTACACCCATGTTAATCTAGTAAAATCGTTTATAAAAGTAACAAATTAATTAAATCCATTACTTGAAACAACAAGCGAAGCACCCCACACATCTAAATGGACTAGCTCAAAAGGCCTTGTGGTTTGATTGGTTCTAGAAGGAAAAAAAGAAGAATTGTACTTTTGCCTAAGCAAACAAACAGAACACACATTTGGACTGACACTTTTATGAGAAAATAAACCTTGCTTAAACATGAAAGACAAACTATCAGAATTCAAAAAGTTGTTTTACTCTGCTACGTACTAAATTTTGGGTTGGATGCTTTTTCAAGGAAATTCAAGATTCTAAGTTTATATAATATAGGCAGAGCAGCGCAGCTCGCTTAATCAATACAGAAATTACTGATTAACTCAGGGGTCTGGGAACAGAGAATTTGAAATATCAAATTTAACATCCTTAGGTGTCATATATGCATTGAATTTAGAGTATAAC
The DNA here is from genome assembly GCA_025461045.1 of Carex parvula. NCBI lineage: Eukaryota > Viridiplantae > Streptophyta > Magnoliopsida > Poales > Cyperaceae > Carex > Carex parvula. Next base: position 606,535 of record JAJGRW010000656.1, on the reverse strand, counting down.
AGTAAAACTAAAGTTGTATGGGATAATGAGACACATCCAGATCCAGTAAACTGTCTCTCAACTTGGAAAACAAAACCACCTTACCCAGAGTGCAAAAAAATTTGTAGCTCTATACATCAAGTGTCACATTTACGGCTTAAGTCTTTATATTTTTCCCCCAAAGAACATTTAAAAAAAGTAGCTATATATCAAAATCATCTCTTTCTAACTAATCATTAGCATAACAAAAATCAATGGAACTGAATACTTGAAGCATCTTCAAGCAACCATTATTTGAATAACCTGCAATGAATAATTCAGCAAACATGTCAAGAAAAAAGAACCAAATATAAGCAGGAAAAACAAAGCTTTTCCAAACGGCATATAAACAAGCAGTGTAATAACTATGATGAAGCACTACAATAATCTCTGATTAATATAATATCAAAGTCAGGCACAGGTCAGGTATATCTTCTGCTTTCTTCCTCTAGTAATAGTGGAACTTTAAGTAACCAAAAATCCACCAAAACCCAGAAAAGTTGGAAAAAGCAATCTTAAACTGTTAAGAAGCACCATACATGTCACACATTACATTACCCTGCATCAGACGGGCTGATATAGTGTAGATTATGTTCCTCATACTTTGTTGGTATACATGCAATTTAAGTTCCTATACTTGTTCTAAGGGATGGCAACTTATAGATTGCCCCTAAGAAGTTTATCCCTTTTTACCTTATCATACTGGTCATGTTTCTTATTAGATGTATCCAACAAAGACGGGAATTCATTGTCTGACAAAATTTCCAGTCTAATCCTCCTAGGGGACCTGAAGAAAGAACAGAACAAGATATGGCATCTTACTGGTAGGTGGCTATGGTGTCAGTACTCAACAGTTGCTGCTGTTCAGGAGAGAGGGTGGGGCTGTCGATGGAGAGAGTCCCTGCCCGAGGCTGTTGCTGCTCTTGCGGCTGCTCTTGAGGAGAGAGGGTGGGGCTGCCGATGGGGAGATTCCCTGCCCGAGGCTGTTGAAGATGATTGCCAATGGGGAGAGTTCCTGCCCGAGGCTGTTGAAGAGAGAGGGTGGGGCTGCCGAAGGAGAGAGGGTGGGAATGTTGCTGTTCTTGCGGCTGTTCTTGAGGAGAGAGGGTCCCTGCCTGAGGCTGTTGAGGAGAGAGGGTGGGCATGCCGATGGAGAGAATATCTGCCTGAGGCTGTTGAAGAGAGAGGTTGGGTCTGCCGATGGAAGGAGGCCCTGCCCGAGGCTGTTGCTGCTCTTGAGGAAGGAGGATCTGTATCAGAGGCTGTGCCTGGTTGAGGTACTAAACAGTTAGTTCAGGCG
>JAJGRW010000656.1:465627-600330 GCA_025461045.1 Carex parvula | reverse complement strand
TCCAGGAGATCCCTTTAGATACCTAATAATTCGATTTACCGCATCTAGATGAGTGGTTCTTGGTGCATGCATGAATTGACTTACAGTACCAACCGCATAGGCTATGTCTGGTCTAGTAACAGTTAAATAAATTAATTTACCAACCAATCTTTGGTACTGTCCTATGTCTTTTAAAGGTTCACCACTATCTGGTTCAAGTTTATTATTGGTATCCATAGGGGTATTAGCAGGTTTTATACCAAGTTTACCTGTCTCCTTTAAGAGGTCAAGGGTATATTTTCTTTGAGAAAGAAACAAACCTTTGTTGGAGTGAGCAATTTCAATACCTAGAAAATATTTCAGTTTTCCTAGGTCTTTGATGTCAAAATTTTCTTTTAGTTTTCTTTTAATGTTATTAATATTTGCATTGTTATTTCCAGTAATAATTATATCATCTACATAAACTAGAACAATTGTGGTTGAATCATTTGTGTGTCTAATAAACATAGATGAATCAGCAGAACATTTCGTAAATTTATGTAGTAAAAGAGAGTGACTAAGTTTGGCATACCATGCGCGTGGAGATTGCTTTAACCCGTAAATCGATTTATGTAATCTACATACTAGTGTCTTATCATGTTCATTTTTGTGACCTGGAGGTAAAGTCATGTAGACTTCCTCCTCTAAAGTGCCTTGAAGAAAGGCATTCTTAACGTCCATCTGAAATAGACTCCATCCCGAGTTAACAGCAACAGATAAAAGAACTCTAACAGTGTTCATTTTGGCAACTGGGGCGAAGGTTTCTTGGTAGTCAATACCGTATGTTTGGGTGAAACCTTTCGCAATAAGTCTGGCTTTATATCTTTCCACAGTTCCATCACTATTGTATTTAATTTTGTAAACCCATTTACATCCTACAGGTTTCTTTCCATTTGGTACAGAGACAATAGACCATGTGTTATTTTTCTCGAGAGCCTTAAGCTCTTCTTTCATTGCTTGGTTCCAAACAGGATTACTTTTTGCTTCTTGAAATGTGGTTGGTTCAATTTGTTTAGGGATACTAGTCAGAAATGCTTTATGGTTGGAGGAGACCTTGTTATAAGAAATATAATATTGAATTGGATACCTTACATTATATGTCACAAAATCACGTAACCTGGATGATGGTTGTGTTGATCGGGTTGATCTCCTACGATTTGTAATTTCTTGATTTTCTCCCCCTAGTGTAATTCTTCTCCATTGTCTATTTGACCTTCTACGTGTAATTCTTCTTCACCTGAACTTGTGGGATTTTCTTGAATATTTGTACCTTCAAAAAAGGTTAGCTCCGGAAGAATAATTTCATTTTTGGATTTTTGTTGATCTTCTTCTTTTTTATAAAAAGGTTCATTTTCAAAAAATGATACATTTCTAGATATATATAATTTTTTGTTATTAGGATCATAGCATTTATAACCCTTTTTTTGAGAAGAATATCCAATAAATATGGTTTTTGCAGCATGTTTATCTAATTTATCTTGTCTTTTAATATGCACAAAACATGTACATCCAAACACCCGAAGATGGTCAAAGTTCATTTTCTTTTTGTTTAAAATTTCTAGTGGACTTTTATTATTTAAATACGGACTAGGTAATCTATTAATAAGATATATAGCAGTTAACATAGCATCTGACCAAAAGATTTTTGGAACATTTGATTGGAAAAGTAAGGACCTAGTAACTTCTAATATGTGGCGATTTTTCCTTTCTGAAACTCCATTTTGTTCTGGTGTATTAATGCACGTTGTTTGGTGTAAAATTCCTTTTTGTTTCAAAAAATCTGAAAAATTCTTATTAATATATTCAGTTCCATTGTCAGACCTAAACACTTTAATTTTTGTTTCATACTGGTTTTCAACAAGATTTGTAAATTCTTGGAACATGGAAAAAACTTCATTTTTTGATTTAAGAAGATAAATCCAAGTAGTACGCGAAAAATCATCAATAAACGTAACAAAGTATCTATAACCATTATAAGAATCTATAGGTGCTGGTCCCCAAACATCAGAATGTACAAGTTCAAATACTTTTGAGGTTTTACTGTTGGAAAGTGAAAATGGTAACCTAGTTTGTTTTGAAAAACGACAAATATCACAATGGCTTGAATCTAAATTAGATAAAGAAAATAATTTATTCAAAACTTTATCTGAAGGATGTCCAATCCTCCAATGCCACAGTTTATTTTGTTCTACATTATTAGCAATAAAAGCTCTATTTGGAAAATTTAAAACATAAAGTCCATTTTCTAAACGACCATCACCAATCGTCATCCGAGTTGCTTTGTCCTGAAATATCACACCTTCAGATGAGAAAATGGCCTCACAATTTAAGTCTTTGGTAATCTTGCTTACAGATATTAAGTTTGAATTAAGAGATGGTAAGTGCAAAACATTTGGAATTTTTTTATCGAATAAATTGGTAGTTCCAATATTTTCAATAGACACCTTGGCACCATTTGCAACAGTAACCGTTTGGGTATTTTTTGTTTGCTATATATTTTCTAAGAAATTAATATTACTGGTCATATGGTCAGTTGCACCAGAATCAATAACTCAATTATTATTTTTATACGAATTTAGACAGTAATTTGACACAATACCTGAGTATTTACCTCTCTGTCCGAGTGCAGCTGTGATTTGAGCTACTAACTGATTGACTTGGGCTTGATTCAGTAGGCCAGCCTGGGTTTGATTCAGATCTGCTGAGTCGGATCCATTTAGTTGGATTGAAGAGGATTCGGATCCGGGCCCAAGACCTCCAGACACCGCTGCCATCCCCTTTCTTTCTCCCTCTCGCGACTTTCCTCCTCCTCCATCTCGCGATCTGCCTCTTTCTCCGCCCCCCTTCTCTCCTCTCCTCTTTGGCCGGAGATGCGGGTAAAGAAACCAGCACTGGCTCGGCTATGGCCTTCCTTCTTGCAGTTGTCACACTTGGCCGTGCTGTGTACTCCCCGCTTCTCCTCCCATGAGTTAGGGTTCGGGTTGCGGATCTGGTGGTGCGCGATAAAGGCTTGGTTTTCAGTCGAGGGTTCGGTGTTCATTCCTCTTCTCCTTGACTCCTCTCGCTGAATCGTGGCCACCACTGTCGCAAAGTCAGGAGGGGTGGAGGAGAGTAGTATTTGTGCTCGAGCCGCCTCATAGCTTGAGTCTAGTCCGCTGAGGTAGATGAGAACTTCATCAAACTCGGCTCTCCTCTGTAACTCGTCTGGGTCAGAGGTAGGAGGAAGGTAAATTTTGAGTTCTTCGAATTTTTTTGTGAGTTCTGACAGATACTCGGTATTGGTTCTATTGCTTTGCTTGATCTGTGTGATTTCCTGCTTGAGGTTGTAGATGTGAGCAAAATTCTGTTTTTGATCGTACATCGCCTTTGCCTTTGCCCAAATTTCTTTTGCTGAGTTCTTGAACATGAACATGTCGGCTATTTTTGGGTCCATTGATGCCAGTAGCCAGACCATCACTTGGTGGTCTTGTGCCTGCCATTCGTCAAGTTTGGTCTGTTCTTCCTCTGTGGCTGGAGTTGATAATTTGGGTTTTTCTTTTTTTTCCGGTTATAAAACCGAGCTTCCCTTTTCCACTGAGGGCTAGGGTGGTTGCTCTAGCCCATGAGAGATAGTTCATGCCATTTAATATGACATTTGTGATGAGTTTTGAGGAATTGTCTTGTAAAGACATGATTTTTGGTTTTACTGGTATTCTATCTGTACCAGTTTTGGGATTTGGATTTTCAAGTTTTTAAACCTGCTCTGATACCATAATAAGTTTGGAGAAGAGAAGAATGATGAATGAAATCTTTATTATTTTGTTCTGATTGTTACATGAGCATTACATGGGTATATATAAACCCAACTTTCTTGTAGCCGTTGGTGCCTTTCCTAAATATTTGGATTCTGTATTTGCCTAATTGAAGAAATCAAGCTAGCTAGGTACCTAATTTGGCCTAACAGCTAGATTTTGATGCTAGTTTATTTTCTTCCTAAATTGCCTATGATGATTTTCTGAGGCAATTTCTTATTTCTCAACAATCTACATTATAATACAAGTTATTTGGATCTTCTTTGATGAAATCCTTGATCTTTTCACGTTGTGCATTGTTTGTTGTGAGACTCAAAATTTCAAATGTAAAATTGTTGACGATTATATCAGTAATCTCCTAAAAAAATCAGAGATATGTTGGAAAAATATTCTTTGTATTTATATTCATATTTTTATTTTCAAGATGATAAAGAAAATGGATAATTTTCTGAACTAATCGTGCCACCAAAAGAATGAACCAACGCATGTTTAATTTCCAGCCGCCATGACTTGAGTTTTTTAACGGAAACATCAGTTGTCACAAGTTTGTACTGAAATGTATAGCATAAATAAGTTGAATAAAATAATGAATGAAAAAAAAATACAGAGTACATATATAAGAGGATGAAAGGAAATAAAAAAAAAAAAAAAAAAAAGACTAACGTAGAATTTAAACGGTATGCTAAGTGAATGGTGGTCTATAATGATCTTCCCCAGGCCTATTTAGCAATACCAAATGTACGTAGTAGTAGCATAAATTAATTTACGTGTAACAATGTTGACCAATTTAATTCTAGTGTCATCTGGATAGTGATATATATTTAGGTTGTCTAATTCAGACATCTAAAAGATGCTGAAACTTTTCTCTAAATACCAAAACAATCTAAATGTAGGATATCGATCGAATGCATAAATTATGAAATTACGAGAATATGTGAGTATTTGCTTGGGTAAAAAATAACTATTATCGAGAGTAAGCTAACATAAATTGATTTAAAAGAGTATTGTTATTATCAACGGGAGTAATTTTCAGGCAAACAAGGAACAAGGCCTTGATAAAAGAAGTTAAATGACCACTAATATTAATATAATTATTGGATATACAAAATATATTAGTTATATATATTAGCTTTCTCAGAATTATACTGACCTTAACCGAACATTTATGCAATTCTAGTATATATACGTGAGTGCTATACAGGTTTAGGTTTAACTATATATCTGTACATAGGCCACAAAAAATTATGCCAGAGTGTGAGTATCTAATATATATATAATAATAAATGACGGAACTTGAAAATTCATAAAAATTGGTAGTCTTAATTGAAAAAAGTTTGGGTCTGATGTTCAGGAAGCAAATTTGGATCCGATAGGTATTCACTACTAGAATCTGGGTTTGTTGCAAGGGTAAAAATCTTTGTTGCAAGGGTAAGTAGTGTCCATGCAACAAATATTGGCATTTCTGACACAGTCAAACTTGTTGCAAGGGTGGCCCATGCAACAGTTACCCATGCAATAAGTCTGATGGTTACCCTTGCAACTGCTTCTTATTTACCCTTGCAACAAATATTTGATGACCCGTGACCCGCCAGCAAAGATAGAAAGTATATTTTAATGAATGTCCATGCAACAACTCATCTCATACCCTTGCAACAAGTCTCCCGAATTGAGACTAAACAGTTGCAAGGGTAACCCATGCAACAAGTATTTGAGAACTATTTGTTGCATGGGCTTACCCTTGCAACAAATCTCCAGAATCTAGACTAAACAGTTGCAAGGGTAACCCATGCAACAAGTTTGGAGGATTATTTGAGAAATATTTGTTGCAAGGGTAACCCATGCAACAAGTTTTGACGATTTTTGAGAACTATTTGTTGCATGGGCCTACCCTTGCAACAAGTATTGAACTTCTGGACAGTTACTTATATTATATATTTGATCTCTCCATTCAAATTGAATATATATTGTTGTAAATTACAGCAAGGGATACATTACAGCAGTATATTAATTTGTTCACATCCTACTTAATATTGTTCAAATTTAGAAGGAAATTTGATCTCTCCTTTCAAATTGAATATATTTTGTAAATCATAGCAAAAGGAATTAGAGCAGTATATTACAAAATAAATGAGATACACAAATAATTCGGAAACTTAAATTGTAGAATCTTGAAATTTTGGTCTTACAAAATAAATGAGATACACATATATATATGAAAACCAAAAGTAAAAATGGGTTCAGGTTTCTTTTTCCCCTCCTTTTTTTAAGCACCATCTTCATCCTCTGGATCTCTCTCAACTAATTAATACAAATTAAGCACAAGCTACATCTATCTATCGTTTGCAAGAATCTCAATTCCATGTATATATAGACCACAAAACTACATCAATACAAAGCAAGCATGTATATATTTACACTTACAGTTTATCCTTGCTTTAATCATCCAATTCTTCAAAACCCATTTATTACCAGCCCATTATTAACTGTAGCTTCGCATTTATTGACCGATTCTATTAAAATGAAAACCTTACAAAGTCAGCTGGTACCAAATATATTAGTTACCAGTAAATAAAACCCACTAAAACTGTATGCATTAAGTGACAAGAACTAAATTGAACTCGATTGAGGGCAAATCAAGGCTAAATTGAACTTCAAGTAACAAGGAATGGGTCACCATGGTAAGCTGAGTTGAGCAACTATTGACATATGAATTTGAAATTCCAATACAAGCAAATTTGTAGTAAGTATGTTTTACCTCTTCAACTCTTCAGCTCTTCAGCTCTTCAGCTCTGAAATTACGTATGCTAATCTTGAGTGGTAGTGATGTGGCCCCAGATTGTAACATAAGGATACTTATGTGGTGATCACCTAGAATGCAGCAACCGCATCAATTAATTCACAGTTTTTCTATTTGACTACAGGATTAGTACCCTTTGAGGAATAGAAATTAGACTGTTACCAGTAAATCTTTGGCTGGCACCGAAGCTAATTTTGTACCAGAATACTCAAGTAACTTTCTGAAAGGTATATTAAAAACACAGAAATAAGCTTGTCAGAAAATGGTACGAGGGTTTGGCTCAGATAATAAGAATTTGTTGATCAAGGGAAATATTGCCTGTATCCAAATGAGAACCTAGATTTCTTAAACTTCATTAAAAGTAACCCTTTAGCAGCAATAGTTATATCCTTCTAACACTAAAAAAAATAGTTATATTCTTCTAATCTTTTAAACAAATACACCTTGCTATAAGAAGAAACAAAACTCTACAGTCAGAAATTTAGGCTAAGAAATAATTAGGGATCTCAGCAGCAAAGAAACAAAAGGATAATTAATCACAGTAAATCTCCATCAGAGAGAGAATATAAGAGTTATCAAATATATAACAAGAATTTCTAGTTTATCCATATAGCAGGCATGACTGACACTTTACGCTTCATAAAAAAGACCTATATATGAAGTAAAATTATTTACAAGTACCTAGAAAATTACAAACTAGCCTCACTAAGTGGGCTACCTTTTTTTATGGTCTTCAGTGTTATGAATTCAATTAATGAACTAGGTTCAAGAGTGTTAACTTAGGTCGAAACCAGCCTCAGCATTTATTACATACATCAATTTGGTGCGCATCTGCTCTTTACTGTTGTACCCCCAAAAAAAAACACAACAAAGACCATTAGTACACTTGAGGAGTGCAATAGTGCACCACAACACCAGTCCCAGAAAGAACTAACATTGTGCTAATCTAGTTTAACGCCAATTGATAGATTTTGGTACTTGCAATCCAATTTACCCTAATTTGTGTATCTGAACATCAGACACTGCTGATTCAATTCAACCCCACCCAGCACATAACAAGGAATCTAAGAAAAGCACTGAAGTTCAAAAAGATATATACCAAGTCAAACATGCTCTAGTACCAATGCATCCATATGCAGTCCACTATCAATAGCATAATACATGCTTAATATAAAATACTTATATTCAGAAAAAAAAATAACCTTGTGTAAGGAGGTAACTTGAGAAGGTTCATGCATGTTGCTGAGGTTGGTAAACTGGTTGAGAACTTCCTCGTTTACATTGCCCTGTCCTACCCTGTTAGTTTTTTAGTATCATTTATTACATCAAAGGAAAGATGTTTACAGCTGCAATTACTAACCCAAAATCAGCAAATCAGCAAAATCAGCAAATTACTAACCCACAATCCATATATGAAGAGGATGCATGCATAAGTGGTACCTTTTCCAATTTATAGACACAATTATACTAGAGTAATATAGTTAAGGAGTACAATCAAACTTGAAATATAGTGACCATTTTGCAAAAAAAACAAAAAACAAAAAAAAAAACTCTCAAAATTAATTAGATTTGAAATTTCATGTCACCATAATAAAGTTTTCAATAAACCTTGTCTAGCAAATGATGCCAAAACAAATCACTGTTCAACATTATTTACCTGTTATACAGCAAATACCAAGAATTTAACATGAGGAAATCGAGTAAAAACGTGTAAAAATTTATGGAAATTACACAAACATATATCACAAGCTCAGTTTTAGCATAAATGTTTAACAATTGAGCTGAAAAAACTTAAGAAATATTTCTTGAATAGGCGTAATTAAGTCCTGGAAAGAATATGGTTTGGTACAAAATGACAATAATATATAGAAACGGACATAAATAAGCAATTGAGAAGGATACACACTAGTGGCAAGCATCGAAAGAAAGAATCCATCATACCTAAAATTATGCAATTTGCAACAGATTAAACTATATTCAAAAAACAGCAAACGATGATGTACAGTGTAAAACTGAAGTCGACAATTACCACTTAAAATCGACTCCCCGTATTGCCATGATTATAAACGCTTGCTACACCCAGAGACGGAGCGCGGGGGTGGCCTCCCCTTTTGTGTAATTTGCGAAGTACCTTACTTTACCTTCTACTATAGCAAGCTCAATTGTTGCGTTGCTACCATATTTGGAAAATCTATCTAGCGGCAGCTCACGATCCGATCCAATAATTGGCCGATTTCCCAAAATGACTGGCCGGAGGGCGATAAACCGAAAACTTGGATTATTAGCGACAATTACTAACTGGCCGGAGGTAGTTAATTCTACACGGAGGAGAAAACAATTATTAGCGACAATTACTAACCCAAAATCAGCAAATCAGACTTCACACGAACAAATTAGCACAGGAGAAAACTTGGATTGTTAATTAGTGAGATTAACTACCTCGAGAAGCTCAGAGTTGACGGAAAGCTGAATCGCACCAGAATTGCATAGCTGCGCACGGGTCTCGCCTTGAATCGCGCTGGCCGAGCTCGTAGGACTTCGCCTCTTTTTCCCTTTTGAGGTAACGGAGAGTGTTTCTCAGAGACGTAGGGTTTTAGGGTAATATAGAGGGAATCAAAATTTAGGAGGGAGAGGAAAAATTTCTGGAGGGAAATGAAGGAGGGAAGTGAAATTTTAGTCTTTGAGATCTTTCAAGTGAAATTTCAGAAAAAAAAAAAAAAACGCCAAAGTTCAGAGAGAAAGATAGAGAGAAAGATGGAAGGGAGATGAGATCTATCCACAATATACTCTAAGGTAACATAATATTTGTGTTTAAATCAGAACCGTCTGATCATCATTATGCACGACTCTTAAAGAATCTAGTGTATCACCTAGGACCAAATATAAACAGAAATATTATGTTACATGAGAGTATAAGGACTTCCTATCCACATCTATTCAAAATGAATAAATCAGAACCGTTATTCTCTTATCAGACGGTATAACAGCTTGATATTTATGATAGATGTACAGAAACACATATGAAAAATTTTCAGAAAAAATATATATATTTTTTTTACATCTTATATAGTCAAATAATACATATACATATCATTTTTATAGACTTTTATTATTATATGTCCTTTCAAATTTATAAAACATTTTCGGACCGTTCATTTTCACGCGGGAGATCAACGGTCGATCTGTGATAAAATCTTTCCAAATCTATTTTAAAATGATCAAGGGAGAATATTGAACGTAACCAACATAAAAGTTTGAAAGTTTTATTATGTATGGGCTTCGATCCAACGTGAAGTGTTTGTGGCTCTACGATGTTTGTATATTCCGTCGGCTTGATGGATAGGTAACTGAACGTAAAATTTCATCAAACTTACATACAATGAAATGAATGTGATTCTCTTCAATTTGAACGGTTCCGATCGACTATCGGACAGTGTATACTTGTGGGTCTTCATTAACTCACACTACGAGAGTTTATGTTCTATATATGTTGATGTTTGAAAGATGTGGGTTATTGATGCAACAAGCATATGCTATATATATTTTTTTGTACAAATCATTTAGTAATTTATAAACATGTTATTTCATTTATTATTGTGTTAATTTCATATTTCGTTTTCATTTTTTTTTATAAATTTAAAGTTGCAATTATTCGTTAATTGTCTAAATTTAACTAATCACTTTTTAGATAATGTTATTATACATATGTAAGGCATAAAAATTATTTGATTCACATGAAAATTATGTACATATAAAAATGAAAAAATAAAATGGATAATGAAACAAACTAAAATAAAAAATAAAAAAATCAATCTAAATTAATTAATTTTAAATGTTCAACTTAATTTGTCAAAATTTTCAATTCTTTCTTAAATTTTAGCAAATATTATTTTTCTTAGATAAAATTCAATCTAAATAAATTAATTCTATATGTCCAAATTATTTTGTCAAAATTTATACTGCTTTGTTGATTGTTTATCAAGTTACAAGTGAAATTAATTTCACTTCCCTCTCATTTTACTCTCACAGTGAATGAAATTTGGGTATGTAATATGGACAGATCAATTAAGACCTGATACAGCGCACAGCTTATAGATTGAAAAGAGCATTCAATGTGTTCAGCACTCTGCACGAAGCTAAAACTGCTCTGTTAACGATTGATCTCCAGAAATTTGGTTTCCCCCCACTGCACTCAGAGAAGTTTTAGTTTCCCCCCATTATTTTTTGGACAGGTATCCTCTCCATTACTGTAAAAGATTCCCTTCACTTTACGGTTTGAGATTAACTCTCAGCCGCTTCGAGATTCGGACTGACGGAGGGGCAGTATTATTGGGCTTTGAGATTCGTGCTAAGTTAAAAAGAACGGACCAAATCAAATAATTGTAAGAGATTCCCTATTACGGTACCGGGGAGGATCTGAATTCATTATTTTTTCGTCTAGGGTTTAACTAGCTACTTACCCCTTTCTCCTCTGAGCCGCACCCAGTTACTTACCCCTTTCTCCTCTTCACAGTTACTTACCCAGTTATTTCTCTGATTCTCTTCTCTCCCTCTCCGCTAACCTAAGTCACAAAAATGAAAAATCTCTCTCCCTCTCTGCGATTCCATCGGCTCCTCTCTGTGACTCCATCTCACCCTCCTCCGCCGGCTTCCTCTTGTGACTCCGTCTCACTCTCACCCTCCTCCGCATCCCTCTCTGTGACTCCGTCTCACCCTCCCTCCCTTTCCTACACTGGTCCCAGCGCACCTACAGAGAACTAGAGAAGGGGCACCGAAATGGTTCCGCCCTCCACCAGTCCACCGATCGCCTCCTCCCAGCGCATCTCCACCTCCACGACTCCACCGATCGCCTCTCCTCCAGCCTCCAGGTACTGCACAGTTTCACTAAATTTGTGTTGATTAGCTTGATTTAGTCACTGTCTCTGATAATTAGTTGATTTAGTCACTCAATTTTGTTGATTTAGCACTACCCTTAGTCACAGCCACTCAATTTTATTAGCATTGAGTATATGAGTAATTTGATCCTCTTGAATAACGTGATCTGTCAGAAAGGAAATGCTGAATTTTCTTTTCTTTTTCCCTCTTACTGGCATTTCAGTTTCTGAAGATATTGTCTTGACATTTATGCTAGCTAATAACAGCATATTCTAAGAAAAATACAAGATTTCTTTCTTTTGCCTGGCACAGGAACCGGTGAATAAGCATGTGAGGTTTTCGAGGAAATGCTTTTGATATCACTTGAGAATTCAGCCCTTAATTGAAGAGAAAATACCATGGATGTAATAGTGAAAAGGGAGGGAGGCCCTTTAATAAAAAGAATATTAGTTTGATTGAAGTGCAAATAAGCACCTGTCAAATAAAAGAACTAGACTCTACTTGTGATGTTTGCTGTGATTACTTGGGTTGAGCCTTCGAGCTCCCCTTTTTGCTAATTGTTGATATTGATTTTGATGTACCAGTAATAGTGAAGACCAGTATGAGTTTATAGTAGAATATGAGTTTTCTACTATAAACACGTGAAGAACATCTTGTAACTTTAACAAAAAAAATGATATAGTTCATGTACCAGTAATTAAGTTCACTTAGACAATATCACAAACAATTTGTGTGCAGCAGGAAAACAGATCTGTAACAGTTCTGGTACAGGCAGAAACAACACAAATTCTGAAACCAGAGACACATTTAATTGTTGAATATCAAGATATTTATACTTATAAACTGAACCCAAGATGACATGTACTTTCTAATTGTTAAATTTTCCTTTAATGCTGAGGTGGCACTGGTTATCTTTTCCACTCGTGGCAAGCTCTTTGAGTTCTCCAGCTGTAACTGGTAAATTAATAAGACTCCGTATCACTTAGTTTAAATTATCTATTAGTTATTTCGATTTTGTGTTTTTAGCGAATTCAAGATCCGATGGGCTTGATTGTTTGTTCTTTGGTCTCCTGAGAGAAATTAGAAAGTGATATTCTTCAAAACAGTAGTGCTTTGACATGGATCCAGTGCCTTAGCTTCTGGTTGTAATAGTAGTACACGCTATATATCTTTCGTTTAGCTTAGGCTTCTAAGGTTTGATCTTTGTCAACTTTTAGAATCTTTTTGACGCCTAAGATATAAACCTACTATATTTCCATCAGATATATAAGTTAGTACATGATAATCCATGTGACATTGTTAGGTAACAAAGCAGGACCACCCCCCTAGTTGACCTCAGCACCGCCTCTGATATCAGCACCATAGCGCGCCTCTCTGGCATTCTTTCCCGCTTCGCCAGAGCAATCGGCGTCTTTCCATCCCTTCCTTACTGGATGACCATGCCCGAGATCACATCCTCGTCTTCAAGCCCGTTCTTCAGGTTTTGCTCACCTTAGCTTTCTTTTTATGATTTTAGTATAATTTCAGTACCAACACGGAGCCACCACTTCCTCCCACTATCAAAATTATGGCTGTGATAGGAATACATATTCTTATGGTAATAAATAGTTGCTTAAATTAGCTGAAACTTTGGTAATAAATAGTTGCTTAAAGAAAACTAGCACTACGTTACTAGCTAAAAGGGATTGATACTCCCTGCATTTTGCTGGTAAATGTAAGTAAAAGTTGATAAAGGGACTCAAAACAATCAAATTGTGATTAAAAAAAGGACTGAAATAAAAGTAGCATTACTCAAATTCTGGTATGGGGACATATTATATTCATTTCTCAAGAGATGGCAAAAGTTCAATCTTTATCAAATTTTGCGTTTAAATTTGTATTCTGAACTCAGAGATGATGATCCTACTTAAATTTGGGTGACGAAGGTATGGTCGATAGTTTTTATTATACCTACTGATGCCTTGTTTTTTAAATCAATCCTGATGCCTTGTTTTCAGTTTGGTACTTCTAAATTTCAATTTTAGATGCGTAGAAATTTGTAGTATACATTTAATCGAGGCATGCATGAAGCTGTTCATTGTACTTAAAAGTACTTGTTCATAGGAATGCCAACTTAACTGAATTATTGTACTTTACTGTTATGGATCCTGGATTCAATTCTCTGGTGCATATATGCAAATTTGGTGTTTTATAGGGTTAGATGTGGAAACAAATGATGATCCAATACTGGATTCAATTCCTTTATTAGATATTAGTCCACTTGTGACTAAGATTGATGATCCAATACTGGCAACAAATAATGATGTGCTGGAAGTTGTTAGACAGTTGGATGTGGCTTGCAAAGAGGCTGGATTCTTCTATGTGGTAAAATTTGATTATTTTATATATTACTATGTATGACTCGAAAAAAGTGAATCATAGGTTATAGCACCTCAGCAATGCTACTTGTCACCAAAATGTATTAGTTGGAATTTTAAAGATGAAAATACATACTTCAGTACTTGAAGGAAAATGGGAAATTAGTGATATTCGGGGACAGTCTTATATATACCTACTTTATATACACCTCAGCAAATGCTATTTTGTAGGAATATGATAGGATCCGAATAATATACCTATTTTCAAAGTGGGACAGGAAGCAAGTGCACTTTATATACACCTGTACTAGTGTAGTACTGTCATATACTGGAAACTGATTTAGTAAAATTGATGTTAATATAATTTCTGATGTTATGATATGGAAAAATTATACCTAATGATGTTGGCTCTTGATAATTGTATAGCTTGGATTGTGAGCCTTGTTCAAACTGGCTTGTATGCTGATGGTTTCTTCTATTACTACTATTGAGGTAAAGCTAAAACAAAACCTTGAAAATATTTTTAGTGAATATTTTGAACAGGGGGTAGTGAATATTTTGAATATTTTGCATGCCAGCCCTTGGGTAACAGTTGTTATATGTCCTTGAACATAAATATGTATAGGGTCTATAATTGAGTTGAGATTTATAGTCGGCACCTAATACAAGATTCAAGACTGAAGTGATTTATTTTTCATTTTGATTTGCTTTCTTAATGATATTGATGTAACGATACTTGTGTGCCTTGCTCATGAACAATTAATGAACTTAAAGGTTTATAACAAATAAAATTACTTTTAGGGAAGAAAACTAGATTGAAAACTTTTTGTAGTCATCTATATATTAGAAGTCAATAACATGCTTCTTTAGTTACTGGGTCACTGTATTTTAATTTGACTTGGTAGGCAAATTAAAATCTAATTTGACTTGGTAAGCAACATAGGTTTAGGATTTAGGGTAATGCCAATTGAAGTATAAGTGCTGGGTCACTGTATTTAAGTAATTGCCATGTACACATAATTATCTTAGTCTTTATCCCCATGACTGATACTGTAACAAATTACTTTTCAATTTTCTATGTTCTTAATTTCTTAACATCAATTGAAAATTCTCTTAATGCAGAGAACTTCAGGACTGGCCTTCAGTTTTGTTCAGTCCAGTGTTAAATCATTTATTTTGGATATATGTACAAGTTTATTATATTAATGTGATTGTAGTACTTTTTGGTTTTTGCTACAATGTATGCTTCATAACATTATATTGATTAATGCTTATTGCAATGTGTTGTTATTAATGCTTGTTTAATTTGAAATGTAAATTATTAATGCCATTGGGTTGGTACCAAATCGGTATAGGTACCAAATTGGTACGGGGTGAATTATAGAATTGGACCTGAATTTTTTTTCCTGGAACGACAATTTTTTGCATCGGAAAATCTATACAAATATGGAGTAATACATTCCTTGCAAATAACCTGGTGGGGCCCACCTTCTTTACCCATGCAACTAATTGTGTGGGACCCACGTTATTTACCCATGCAACTACTCACTCCTCTATCGTTGCAACTAATCCATGGGACCCACACACTTTACCCTTGCAACAAATCGATCCTCTATCGTTGCAAATAGTCCATGGGACCCACGCACTTTATCCTTGCAACTACTCAATGCTATATCCTTGCAACTACTTCCTGCATTAGCTTTGTTGCATGGGTACTTATTGCAAGGGCTTACCCTTGCAATAAGTATTCCAGTACTTGTTGCAAGGGTAACCCATGCAACAAGTCGGAAATTGAGTAGTTGCAACGGGGGTTGTTGCAAGGGTACTTGTTGCAAGGGTAGCCCATGCAACTGACATTTTTTGGGGTTGTTGCAAGGGTAAGCCCATGCAACAAGCCAAATTTTACCCTTGCAATAAACCAGAATTCTAGTAGTGTGCGTTAAAGCTTTTTTGGACTTTAAAAGCTATAGCGCTATAATCGATTGCTATTTAGAACCTTGGTTAAATCTGATGATATTGATCTGATACTGGTACTGACAATATATAGAATCTCTAATTTGCATGTGCTTATTATGAGCCATGTTTAGAATTTGCAGCAACGTGATGAACATCTCTGTAGATAATCTGACAAATGTATATTCTCTCATCAATTTAAATTTCAGAAAGTATGTGAGTGTCTCATTTTTTTTTATCTTCGTTTTTAGAATCTACCAATCGATTCAAACATATCATCATGATCTCCATATCAAAATGTGCTTGAAAATCAAATTTTATATTTTTTGAAATTATTTTACTATTTTTCTTAAAAAGGTACAAAATTACTATTTCTAGACAATTCAGAAATAGTGATTTTTTACTATTTCTATCTCATATTTTGCGTGACCGACGTGTTCAGGAATTCACATCCTCTCAGGTCACCTGACTCAACACAATTGAATCAGACAGTCTAAAATTGTGTTGAGTCACTTAGCACGAATCTCAAAGCATAAATAATACTGACCCCCTATGTCATCCCGAGTAGGCACCGGCTGAGAGTAAATCTGGGCCATCCGTGTCAATTCTCTTGAGTCAGGTACCTGGGAGGATACGGGTCCCGTGTTCAGTGCCTATTCAGGGATATCGCGGGCCAGTATTATTTGTGCTTTGAGATTCGTGTAGAACGTATTTGAACGGTTGAGATTTTCCGAAAAGTCACGCAACGTATGAGATATTCAAGAGGATGCAAATTTGGTGATTGATTGGTTTCTGGGTTCCACATGAAACCACACAAAATAGTAAGAAAATTTATTAGAGATGAATTCTAATCGAACGGTATCGATCTAAATTAAAATGGGAAAGAATTGAATTCTTCTCAATTTATTAATTAGAAAGTACATAGAATATAATAGAAATGATTTCATTTGAATAAAATGACATTTCTGCCCTTAAGTTGATTAGATGTAGCGCTATCTTTTGAAAGTATGACACATGTTAACTTCAGGCGTGAATTGGCATTTAACTTTTAGAACCCAACTTTATAGATATTAATCTATTGCATATAATTTCTTAGATAGTGTGGTCCAAAAAAAATCATAAGTGTTATGAATATAATGGATGGTCTATGCATATTGTAATTTTCAATATTAATTCTCATTTACTTTCCCATTACCTCACTACTATGAGAATTTATATCCCACTAGTATTTGAAATTTAATCTTTTATTTATTATTGTAATGACTTTTCATTTACAATTTGTAGCCTATAAATAAAGACATTGTAATCTTGTATTGTACACATACAAAATATATGAATAAAGATATTGTCATTTTGTGTTCTCTCTATCTTGTTGATGTTTGTTTATCTTTATTTTATAACAATAAGAATATAATCATATGAATATAGATAATGGAAGCGGTGAATCTAAATCTTACAAGCCCACATTCAAACCCAAATCAAGCCCATTAATTGAAGTGATTAATTTTATCCAATTTTGGGCCCTGTTTCCAGATGAATTGGGCTATAATAAAAAAAAGGAAAGGATTGTACGCCCGAAATATGCTTTCCGGTCTTAAAAAAAAATTACGTGACTCCTTTAATTTCTGTCTAGATAATTCGACTTGAGCTGGAATATACGTGACTCCTTTAATTTTTGTGTGGATTCTGATCGGACGGTCCCGATCTAAACATAAATATTATGTTACGATATAAATTTGTTGAGAATAAAGATACAGTAGTGTGGGTCCACCACCTGAGATATCCAATCTCCATTTTGAGTTTATATTTGGACCGTCAAATCTGCTTCCGCCCGACATTAATGTGATCCCGTTCATTTCACCTGGCTCGGATTCTGATTAGACGGTCAGATCTAAACTCAAATATTCCGGTCCCTCATAGAATGCGGATTCCTCAATTCTGTATCTTATTTTTTTGAATAAAAAACCGTGGATTCCTCGAAGAGGATACCGAAGTAACAATTAACAATTCCCACTGGCCTTTAGTTAATACTTTTTCTGACTAACTAGTCGAAGGTTGAAGCAATGGGTCACATCTCCATCCCCAATAGATCTGGAAGCAAAATCAATCGGGTAATAGGATTTACAAAAAGATTGAGAAGGTTGA
Organism: Carex parvula; assembly: GCA_025461045.1. NCBI lineage: Eukaryota > Viridiplantae > Streptophyta > Magnoliopsida > Poales > Cyperaceae > Carex > Carex parvula. The sequence goes on along the minus strand of JAJGRW010000656.1, from coordinate 582,394 downwards.
TAGTGGAACAATGGCTAATGCCATGAAAACAGATACAGAAATGGGGTAAAAAACAAGTACGAGAGAATGGATTCGCTGGAGGAGGAAAAATATGAAGATTTAGAGGTCAAGTGGATGCAAAGAAGAAGAGACACTAAGAAGTACGTGTATGCTTGTGCTCTATTTGCCTCGTTAAATTCGATTCTTCTTGGATATGGTGAGCTAATTTTCATTTTTGTTGTTGTTTCAATTCTTTCCACGAGAGAAAAGAGAAGTGTTATCGCTTAAGTGGTTTGGTGAACTTAAGGTTTTTTTTGCTCATGTTGTATTTTGCAATGTATGCAAAGTGTTTGTAGAAATGCTTACGAGCAAAATTTTGCCTATCAGCAAAAATTCTTTTCTAAGTACTCCAGCATTCCTAGTTTTGCACATTAATCATTGACCTTACCCAATTCCACATAAATTGCATCTACAATTAGGGTCTTCTTATGGATCTATAAGTTAGTCAGATAGTGTATTGGGATGACCTATTATTATACAAGAAAAAGCAGTACAATGTTCCAATGTGGTACAAAAAAGAGAAGAAAAGGAGAAAAGAGCCAAAGGAGAGTGTAAGTACTACTCTGTGTGACCTCCTTAAACAAATAAAAAATAAAATAATAAATATACTCTTGTGTAACAACAGCATGTTGCCAACCCTGTCCTGTACCAGTGCTGTTCCCGTCCATCTCAATCTTCAATTCACTGAGTCCCCTAAACACAGGAGCAACTGCACCGCAATCACTAACAAAATTCTAGAGAGAACTGGGCTCCAGCTCCGGAAAAGGAACCGAAAGGAGCATTAGGCACCTGTCAGTACCATTCAGTATAAATGCTCGAGAATAGAATAAATTCAGAATCAAGTAATCAAGTGAGAAGCAATTCTCTCAGATAGCCACCACTTCATCTATACCTGCTGTATATATGAGCCATTAGCGACTAACCCAGAGGTGCTTACAAGTGCCCACAAAAGATTTAAAGGGTGGATTTACAATCAATTTTGATAGTGCTAATGGATTTGAACTTTTGAAATGTCACTGGGTTCAGGGTTTGCATCCTGATTGAGTTTGGTCATAAATCTGATCTATTGACAAACCTCCATTTTTGACAGTGAATTGTTGAGGATCTGTTCTACTTTTATCATTTCTTATTTTCATTATGAATTAAAGGGATGAAAATAATGTTGGTTTGTGAATTCTCATGAAACAGCATCATTAGTGATAGTTGTTCAATATAATTGCTTTGTTTTGGTTCTTGATAAATATTACTGAGTCAGCTCATTTTGAGGTTAGGATACCAACTTAGCACATCATCATCCTTTTGTTTTGTTTTGCTATTTTTTTTTAATTGACAACAATAGTCTAAGATAAAAAAAATATTAAATTGACAGATGTCGGGGTGATGAGCGGCGCAATCCTATACATAGAAAAAGATCTTCACATAACTGAATTCCAAGAAGAAATACTAGTCGGCTGTCTAAGTGTCATCTCACTGATTGGCAGTTTATCTGGTGGCCGCACCTCTGACGCAATTGGACGAAAATGGACAATGGGTCTCGGTGCGATTGTCTTTCAATCTGGCATGGCTATAATGACATTTGCTCCCTCATTTACTTATTTAATGATCGGCCGACTCATAGCTGGTATAGGTATTGGGTTCGGCGCCATGATTTCAGGTGTCTATATAGCTGAGATTTCACCAGCTGATGCTAGAGGCACTCTAACATCACTCATTGAGATTTGCATTAATCTGGGGATTTTACTCGGCTATGTTTCTAATTACGCATTTTCGGGTTTATCTGAGCATATTAACTGGAGAATAATGCTTGGAGTTGGGGTTCTTCCTTCAGTTTTTATTGGTATTGCACTTTTTATTATACCGGAATCACCTAGGTGGTTAGTTATGGAAAACAGACTAGAGGAAGCACAGGCAGTGCTGGTTAAATTGAGCGAGACTGATATAGAGGTCGAACGAAGAATGGAGGAAATAAAGGAGGCAGCTGGAGTATCTAAAGGTTGTGAAGATAAGGCTGTTTGGAAAGAGCTTTTGTATCCATCTCCAGCTGTGCTCCGCATGTTGTTTGCTGGGTGTGGCATCCAGATTTTTCAGATGATTACTGGCATAGATGCGACAGTTTACTATAGTCCGACAATTTTTAAAAATGCTGGTATCGAATCTGACAAAGAGATTCTCGCAGCCACTGTTGCGGTTGGGTCCTCCAAAACCATTTTTATTTTGATCGCTATATGTTTGGTTGATAAGGTTGGGAGAAAGCCTCTTTTATATGTCAGTACGATCGGCATGACTTGCTGTTTGTTTGTTCTTGGCATTGCTTTGACATTGCCTAATTCAGCTTTTGCCATTAATCTTGCCATCCTGGCTGTCTGTAGCAATGTAGCATTTTTCTCTGTTGGAATGGGACCCATATGTTGGGTTCTCTCATCTGAGATTTTTCCTCCGAGACTGCGGGCCCAGGCATCAGCACTCGGTCAGGTTGGAGGGAGGGTTAGTAGTGGACTGGTCTCTATGTCATTTTTGTCAGCATCTAAGGTTATATCTGTAGCCGGTGTGTTTTTTGTTTTTGCTGCTGTTTCAGCTATATCGGTATTGTTTGTCAAGGTGTGCATTCCGGAGACGAAAGGGAAAACCCTAGAGCAAATTGAGATGATGTTTAAAGGGGACAAGAATTCAAATAGAGGCGAGGTAGAATTTGGGGATGCTCAGCGTTTAATACCTACAGAAGAGAACTAGGTAGAATCATATTGGAGATTAGGTTGTTCTCATTGTGCTTTTAAGGGGCTTTTAGTTATACATCTGTACTTCAAAGTCGAATCATTTGAAAATAGTAAATAGAAGATAGAATTATGTTAAAATTTACATTGTTTGGCAAACATGATTAATAACACCAGTTTTCGACTAGAATTCGGTTGAGAATGCTTCATCTTAACAATTTTGATAACACCTTTTCATATTACGTTAATTTTTTTTTTTTTTTAAATATAGACATTTGTTTTCTTGTAGATTAGTTGTGTATCAAATTCCTTGCAACTCTAAAATCATTTGATGTTTTATTAAATTTCTTTACATGTTTATAAATTTATTAGTGCAAAATCAGAAAGATACATTGATAATTATGCATAAAATTCTATTGGAATGCATTTACAACGCATTTATGCATTTAATGCATCATACTAGTTTTGATGCATAAAATGATTAGAAATATAAACTTTTTATAAATTTAAATTTACAGAATATTCACACTCAGTAGATTAATTATGCTTTGTCAAGAATAATTATTCCATGTTATTCGCTCCAAATCTCATTTTTGTTTGTGTCATCGCTATACATGGGATCACCAACTTTGGGTCGCTATTCCATGTTATTCGCTCCAAATCTCTTTAATATTCGTGTCAAAATTTGAGTACTTCGATCCCTAAACTAATAATGGGTCGCTATGATTTAATAATTCTTGCATCTTTTTAGGATTTATTTTAAGAACCCGCACTTTATAACGGATCAGATTACTTTATTAAATCTAGTGTTTGGGTTTGTATGTAAAACCCAAAAATGAATATATTCCTTGTACAATAAATTATAATTCTTTCAAAATCCTTTTGTTTTTACACGCGTAATTCCTAGTTTTTTTAAACCACATCCTACACTAATATCGTGGTAATTGGTTCGCAAAGTCTAATAGATGACTTAAATATGATTAAATCAATATTGATGATTTAAATATAATTAAGTCAAGTCTAATTGTCACAGTTCTTCATAGAAAAAGAAAGGGAGTACGAAAAATTGAACAAACTATTAGAGCAATATGAGTTTTACAAATACTGATTGTGATTAAAAATGAATGCAAATAAATGAACTATTCATAAACAAATTACAGGACAAGTATCCTCTCCAATATTGTAAAAGATTCCCTTCACTTTACGGTTTGAGATTAACTCCCAGCTGTTTTGAGATTCGGGCTAGCGCAGGGGCCCTTATTATTGGGCTTTGAGATTCGTGCCAAGTTAAAAAGAACGGTCCAGATCCAGTAAGTGTAAAAGATTCTCTATTACAGTACCGGGGAGGATCTGAATTCGAACTTTTGTCACAAGAACTGAGGTTGCGGTTATCGACTCTCAAAATCGTTTTTTGAGTCGCCTTCGTAGTTTCCTAGGGAGCTAGCAGAGTTTCCAACACTGATTATTACCATTTAATTACCATATATTTGGAATAAATAAGTTGTGTATTTGAATAGGTCAAAGTAATGAACTGAATATTTAAAAAGATATCTTGCGCAATGATAAATTATTATGGTAATTTAAGAGGATCATTATTTTGTTGTTTGTTTTGGTACATAAGAATTTTAGTTAAATAAAAAATTCAAGAGGCCAAACTGTGTTGTATGGTGCGTTAGATGGAGGGAGATATCTGTAATTATCATTTTTCTGTTATTTGGGTGGTATGGATGTTTACTGTTTAGCTTACTGATACTGTATGCAGGACTGTAGTTGTAATATTTGACAGCCACTAGCTGTCAAATCTTTCACTAAAAAAAAAAAAGATTGTTGCAAAATTTTAAAATTGCAAACTTGAAGGAGCTGAATTGGTCTCCCACAATTTTTGATACCAAGAATAGATGATTACTATCAGTTTTGCTAACAAACTTGTTTTACTTTGCTAAATACTAACTTTTTGGGTTGGATGCTTTTTTTAAGGAAATTCAAGAATCTAAGTTTAAATAATATAGACAGTACGTTATGAAGAGCAGCTCAGCTAGCTTAATCAATACAGAGATTACTAGCTAATTAACTCAGGGGTCAGGGAACAGAGAATTTAGAGTATAACAGTAAAACTAAAGTTGTATGGGACAATGAGACACATCCAGATCCAGTAAACTCTGCCTCTCAACTTGGAAAACAAAACTACCTTACTCAGTGCAGAAAAAATGTTTCTCTATACATCAAGTGTCACATTTACTGCTAAAGTCTTTATATTTTCCCCCAAAGAACATTAAAAAAAAGTAGCTATCAAAATCTTTTTCTCTTTCTAACTAATCATTAGCATAACTAAAATCAATGGAGCTGAATACTGGATGCATCTTCAAGCAACCATTATTTAAAAAGCCTGCAATGAATAATTCAGCAAACATATCAAGCAAAAATAACTAAGAGCAGAAAAACAAAGTTTTTCCAAACGGCATATAAACAAGCAGTGTAATAACTATGATGAAGCACTACAATAATCTCTGATTAATATAATATCAAAGTCAGGCACAGGTCAGGTATATATCTTCTGCTTTCTTCCTCTAGTAATAGTGGAACTTTCTTTAAGCAACCAAAAATCCACCAAAACCCAGTAAAGTTGGAAAAAGCAATCTTAAACTGTTAAGAAGCACCATACATGTCACACATTACATTAACCGGCATCAGACGGGCTGATATAGCGTAGATTATGTTCCACATACCTCGTTGGTATACATGCAATTTAAGTTCCTATACTTTTTCTAAGGGACGGCAACTTATAGATTGCCCCTAAGAAGTTTATCCCTTTTTACCTTATCCATACTGGCCATGTTTCTTAATAGATGTATCCAACAAAGCCGGGAATTCATTGTCTGACAAAATTTCTAGTCTAATCCTCCTAGGGGACCTGAAGAAAGAACAGAACAAGATATGGCATCTTACTGGTAGGTGGCTATGGTGTCAGTACTCAACAGTTGCTGCTGTTCAGGAGAGAGGGTGGGGCTGTCGATGGAGAGAATCCCTGCCAGAGGCTGTTGCTGCTCTTGCGGCTGCTCTTGAGGAGAGAGGCTGGGGCTGCCGATGGGGAGATTCCCTGCCCGAGGCTGTTGATGATGACTGCCAATGGGGAGAGTTCCTGCCCGAGGCTGTTGAAGAGAGAGGGTGGGGCTGCTGAAGGAGAGAGGGTGGGGATGTTGCTCTTCTTGCGGCTGTTCTTGAGGAGAGAGGGTCCCTGCCTGAGGCTGTTGAGGAGAGAGGATGGGCATGCCGATGGAGAGAATATCTGCCTGAGGCTGTTGAAGAGAGAGGTTGGGTCTGCCAATGGAGAGAGGCCCTGCCCGAGGCTGTTGCTGCTCTTGAGGAGGGAGGATCTGTATCAGAGGCTGTGCCTGGTTGAGGTACTAAACAGTTAGTTTCAGGCCGAATAACATCTGAAATAGCGTAAGACATGAAATATCATCAGGACTCCTACCACACTGGCCAAAAGTTTCTCCCTGAGAGGAGACTCGATCCGTGATGCAACCTCAAGGAGTTGCCAGAGATGGAGATTAAAGGCTTCCCTTAATAGTTCTTCAGAGAGATCTTTAGTGTTTACGGTCTTAGCATCAGAAAATAGCTGAGTTCGAAAATAAGAGAAAAACAAATCCAAATCTCATCGTTACACATGATCAAAATTGCAAAAGACAAAACAAGTTCTGGCGTAAGCACCTTTTAAGACAATGTTTATAACAAAATGAACCAACGATTTCACATGTTTTATAACATAGAATTGATTGATATCTATAAAAAAATTACAACTTCAGGATAGAGACGATGTTAACAACATGGATGGGGAGTACAAAACATAAACACCTTTCAAGAGTACTGTACCTGAGATTTATCCAGGTAGTGCCCCATCTGAGAAGACAAATCCTTTAGTTCACCTGAAAATTACAACTGGTCAACACTCATGTTCAAGAAAATATCTCAAGAACAGATTTTTGTCAGATGAAAAACAGTCTCTAAGAGTTGAGACTCTCTCTTTAATTCAAGATTATTGATTTTGGATTTTGCAAGATCTTTTAATTATTCATGCTGTATTGTTTTCTTTTTAGAATTATGTAGATGAACTTTAGGCTAAGAGTTAAGGCTCTCCTAGTTGAAACACACAAAACAGACAGGCGCACATACCTTGGAAAAGATCTGGAGTACTTGGTATCCTTTGGATATAATCATTAATCCTCTCTTGATAATCACGCTAAGAAGAGGAATAGAGATATTACAAAAATTTGAACAGCTTTCACTTAGCAAGAGAGAAGGTAGAAAGTGAGTACTTTTTTAATAGAACTATTATGGAGCATTATCGTTCCCATTTCAGAGTCTCGCTAATGTAGATGGAACATATTTAGGAGTAGGGTTTATAAAAGATAAAAGGTTGAAGTGATTTTATTAGCTTTAATTTTCTTAACAAATTAGGATAAAATCATATTTAGGTCTAGGGGTTTTATAGATAAAAACCATAATTTGAAAACTTTAAACAATCAATGCCATGTGATCGGAATGAAAAGGATAAAACAATTTCAAACAAGTGCCAGCACCAAGTAGATTACAACCAGGATACTTCTTCCTTTGTAGTAATTTCAACAATTATTGTCTGTTTTGGCATAGAATTCAAAATCAATTTCAGGTGCAATGTGGAATGGAGAAGTATTATACTGATATCTCTCAGAATGGGGAAAGCTAGCAATATTTATCATGAGAGGCTTATTAGACATTTCCAGAATTAGGTCAAACATGAGAGGATTCAAATACAAACAAGTAATAATGATGAATGTTCGATTACTAATTTTAAATAATGCCTGGAAAGCACCCAAATTGCCAACAAAAAAAATTAAAAAGGCGTACTGCATAACAATTAGTAAATTGATTTGGAAAAGAAACAAGAAGAAAGAACCATACTTGATCGTCCGCCTTCTTAAGTAACCTGTTCTCAACCATTCTTGCTGTTGCGAAAGCCATTGTTTTATGAATCTCCTTCACATAAGTATTGTTGTTTATACAGTCCGCTCTACAACCACACAACAATTTGTCATCTAAAAAACACACTTTGTGCTTTTTACTCTCCAGTCCTTCAATTTTACCAAAAAACCCAACCACAAAAAAAAGAAATAATCCAAAATAAAGGCTCTTAATATACATCATTTTCATTACAAGGTCGGTAACTCAAGCCTCACCCCAAATGCGAAAGAAGTTTTTTAAAATGTATGAATGTAGCAAAAATAGAAAGTATGTGGTATCAACCAACCAATCGGTTTTAAAACAATCACCAACCAAATTGTAAAATTTCTAGATAAAATAGAAGAAAGTAACGATCTTTTTGGTTTTTTTGCGCAGCCAAATTGTAAAATTTCTACTTTTTTGTAACTGTAGTGCAGAACTTCCCGCGCATAAAATTCATCAAATATTAAGATATTAAGCGAAAATTAAGTCGGGAAAAAATCTCACATAAGCTTCCTATTGATGTCGCGAACCGGTATGGACAATCCCGATGCCCAATTAGGTGGATCATCATTCGGAATCGGAGCCTTCTCATACAAAGGGCTGTCGGGGTCCAAGTCCATATCCATAATAAGAGAAGAACTCTACACTGATTTATCGAGTGGAGTGAGTGATTACGAGAAGAGTGTGTGAGAGAGAGAGAGAGAGGGTTCTTGGCTTCTTGCGAGAGGGAGAATGGGAATTTGGGATGTATAAGTAAGCATTGAGCGCTGATAATGGATCTGAATCCACATTAACGGATCCGCATGTGTTGGGGACTCCACTCCGTCAACTTAGTGGATCTGAATGGAACTTCCGGAGGATAGAATTAGATTTGAAAATTTTACGACTCAAAAATAGTAATCAAAATTATTGTGTAGTCGTGCGTGTCGCGGGTCAATCCCAAAAGGTTTTTTTTTTTGAGAGAAAAGTGAGAGTCAAGCCCCCAAGTTTCGTTAATTTTGACACTAGAGGTGTCAGAGTTTTTCAAAGTGTTCCAATTGGCTTATTACAATAACATATAATAGAAAATTAAACATAAACTTAAATATGGAGTCTAAAGCATGGTTCTGAAACTCGGAATCGGAATCGGAATCGGGTTCTTTACCGTGGAATCGGAATTGGGTGAATCAGCCGAGTTGACTCAGTAACTCGGATTTCTTTTGGCAGAAGCTTGTTTTGTAGTCAAAAAGTAGAAAAAAAATTGGTAAAAAAATAATTTGTAGAAAAACTATGTTAAGACAAAATATTACACTCAAATAATACGCTAATTATATAATATAATACAAGCATTATAAATATAATACACTTTTTATTACCAGAAGCTATGCCGAGCTGGCTGGATCATCTCATCGTTAAGTCAAAATAAAAAATAAATAAAACAAAATACTGTTCACCATTTACTTTAGTCAAATGTTTAATAAAAAAATAATTTAGTCAAATAAAAATAATAATAAAACTATGTTATTACTAATTACTGTCTCTATTTACTATTTAATAACTGATTCTTTTTTAGACCGCACATATTTTTAATAAAATCATGTTAATAACTGAGTCCATATTTCAGAACGGGTGCAGAACTTATCCGAAGCACTTTGGACCATCTTTGTCCAAAGGGTGATAAGCACCGTATGATGATAATCAATTCATACCGCAAATTTATTGCTCTTTAATGAAGGAGTAAAGTCTTTCTTTCCATTGTAAATTTTTCTCCATTACTCAAAAATGGAAGCCTCCATTATCTTCTTAAATGTTATATTTCATACTAGCATAATGGAATCAATTGGTTTATTAATGTTTTAGGTTTTAAATAGGGTTCCACAATTATTGTCAATTTTCTAGGCGCCAGGAGTTTATTTGTGAGAGAAATTAAGTTTTGACTTTTGAGGGCTTTGTAAAGTATGACTTCGGGCATAATTATGGGTTTTTTAGGAGGTTTAGAGTGTAAAAATACACTCTAGGGGCTTATTTGTGAAGAAACTTCGGTGTTAGGGGCTTGATTTTAATTTCCAAGCACTGTAATGCTTGGATTTCAAAATTACAGGGTTGTCTTGTAAATGGGGCATTAAATCCGTTGGGCTGCACCAAATCACGTGCTACATGGTCCACAATAAAACCATGTTATATTTTCAAAACAAAATTATACATCATATTGTGGGGTTTTGACTGTTCAAACCCTTTGATTAGGTTAAGTATAAGAAAAGATCGTAAAACAAAAATTTTACTTTTAACTTAACTCTAGGATTAAAAGAGTTACGTCGGAAAGCCAAACGAAAGTTCATTTTCCAGTCTTTCCTTTGACGTAACAATTTAATCCTACGAGAATCTACTACATTATTGATTTTCTAAAAACTTAATATATTTAACAATTAAATAAATTAAGATAACATTTATACCTTGTATCCAAATTTCAATTGGATTGTAGTCACGTCTCGCAGCACCAGACGTCTGATGCCTCTATCGGTTGTCCACCATGAATAACCAGAGGGCGGTTATTTCTTTTGCCAGAAATACTATAACCGCGTTATTCGCAAAAACACTATTCATCGAGAAAAGGACGAAATAGTATTAGTCTCGAGCCGCTAGATGTCAAGGTTTACCACAAGCATGTGATTCCTAAACACGTGGGGTACCGAAAGAATACTATTCACCCGTAATCTCGATAACACTATTCACCGCAAACACTATTCACGACTAGCAAGATATACGTAATCAAATTACGTATTCTTTCTTATCTCATGAAAACACTATTTGGGAGAGAAAAAACTTGATTCGATTCGATCCGATCTGATTCGGTTCAAATGGAATTCTATCTTTTTCTCTACCCTTACCCCTCTATTTATAGCCTTTGAAAATGTGGAAAATGACCATTTTGCCCCTTATAGGTCGGCATGAATAGTGGAGGTCGGCATGAATAGTGGCCGACTCTATTTTTGGGCTTTTCAATTTTGGGTTTTGACTTTAATCAAATTAATTTGGCCTTTGACTTCAATCAATTAATTTCGGCCGATGACTTTAATCAAGTTAATTTCGGTCAATGAATAGTGATGGGCTTTAAAATATATTAATTCATAATTAATATATTAATCCATTTAATTAATTATATAATTGTTCTGAACAATTATATTTCTTACGGTCGTTGTTTCGGTAAATTCATACAACGTGTCGTACACGCTTATAAATTTACTATGTTTACACTTGTCATATAAGTGACATTTATTTATTAATTATAACATTTATAATTAATCAAATAAATTAATTCTCTGATTACTTTTCTATTGGTGTGACCCGATAGGATCTGTGTTATGTTGGTAAATAGAGTTTAAAACTATTTTAACTTCTACAAATCATAAGAGGCATCTGGCAAAACGCATTATGACCATCCAATTACACAGATGATTTTGTACTGTACAATATCACGATCCAGTAAACTATTTACTCGTGTTAATTCTTTTGTCTCATAGCTATCAGATCAGTTTCAAGGTAGGTGTGTGTCATCCTTGCAAACTTAATCTTTTCTTGATCATAAGTAGATTATTAAATATGATTCTCTTGTAATCATACTGCTAGTAGATAACCTTACTTTATCAAGGGGCCCAGTGATACTATTACTCGTACAGAAGTACGAGGGACAATAGTACTTTTGGTGAACATCTCTTCCTCCGCATAAGTTATGTATACCGAAGTGCTACCGTTATGGCTACCTTTTACGGACAGCGTTAGACAACACGCACACATATACATCTCTTATGTAGGAAAGATGATTACCTCATACTTTAGAAGTTAACACTGAATGAAAACATTAATGACACGAACACAATTCCATTTAATGTTTCATTCGGGGTCTGTCTAATACCATGTTACAGGAACATGTATCTATGTGATTAAAATGACATCTCTTGTCTATGGTCTGTAAAACTTAACCATCTTTTAATCCACATACTAACCTTGTAGCGGTTTAATTAGTGTTCCTGCTAATTACCTCGGTTAGAGACTCTTAAGAGTATATATCATCTATATTATGAAGTTTCACAATTCCAGTCATTAACTCGAAATGATTCATAAATGCAATAATACTCAAGGCAACAAAATGACATTTTATTAATCATCCAATTCATGAACAAAGCTTATATGATAAATTTATCGTATTATTGACTTCTAGATTATTACATACTAACACATATGTACACCAAGACTATTCAAAATTTTATAATCATTTAACCTCCTCCTTCTTTGTGAAACGCGACTGCCCCCTTTCTATCTCCAAATTCTTTCCACTGTCTTGCTGAAAATACAAAATTAGTCCAATTTGAGTTACAAAAATGGTATAATGAGACTCGGTCCAAGTTGGCGACAGCACAGGCGACTGAGACTCGGTCCAAGTTGGCGAGAATCGATCATTTTTGCACTGAATCGGCTCAACTCGGTGTAAAATCGATTGACTTGGCTTAACTCGGCCTAAAAATTGGCTAACTCAGTCGAGTCAAGCACTGTTCATCCGAGTTTTGCTGAAAAACTCGTACGGGCGTGAGACTCGGCTGAAAATCAGATTGGTGACTGCCGATACCGAGTTGACTCGGTATCGATCGATTTCCAAACCATGGTCTAAAGCAGTTCCCTATTCCACATCTGCATGAACTAACTCTTGAATTCATTCATAACTTCTACAATTAACAAATTGGTTGGTTTCTTTTCATCTTTAAATATCCTTCTACATCTTTCTCGCCAAATAACAAAGCAAATTGTTACATGTAACTGTCTGATCGTTTTGTACTGTGAATCATGTATTGCTTCTACATAGTTTCCATTTTGAAAAAAAGGACATGGTGGGAGATTTGTGAATGTGGACTGTAACCGTACCAGTAAGTTAACAGTGTATGGGCATTGTTGGATTAAGTGGTTTACCGTTTCTTCCGCTGATGTACATAAACTACATCTGTTTGGCAAGTGCCATCCTCTTTTGACCAGGTTGTCGATCGTCATAATTTTGTTCATGAGGACCAACCATATGAAGATCTGAACTCTGCTTCAGTTGAAGACTTAAAGACTCGATCTTGTTTCTTGCATTTCCATGAAATGAGAGCATTCCCGAGAAAAACACACCACCCAGTGGTAGACCTTCTTGTGTCTGGGCAGCCAGCCCAATCAGCATCAGTATATGCTGAAAGTTGCAAGGAAGAATCGGAAGGGAAAAATAGACCTCTCTCAAAAGTACCTTTAAGGTAATGAATAGTGCAATGAACTGCAACAAGATGCAAATGTCGGAGATTGGTCATAAATTGGCTTACAATGTTCACTATAAAGGAAATATCAGGACGGCTAATTGTGAGGTATACCAAACTGCCAAGAAGGCTTTGGTACAAAGTAGAATTAGCTAGTGGTGTACCATCGTTCTTGCTAAGTTTAAGATTTATCTCCATAGGTGTGGTTACTGGGTTAGACTTACTGAGATTAGCCATATCTACCAACTCATTGAGATACTTGTGTTGGTTGACAAAAATACCCTTCTTTGTGTGGTGAACTTCAAGGCCAAGAAAATACCAAACCTCCTTGAGATTTTTCATGCAAAATGCAGCTTCTAAGGCTGCTTGCAGTTTGGTTATGCTCTGCACATCATTTCCAGTTATAAGAATATCATATACATAAACAAGAGCTAGAGCAAAACAATGAGAAGTATTAGGGAGAAACAATGACGGATCAGACTTGCTCTGACATAAACCAACATAGAGAACGGTGGATTTGAAAGTAAAAAACCATTCACGCTGTGCCTGTTTCAGGCCATACAAAGACCGATTTAGCTTGCACACCTTGTTCTGTGAGTCAAGGATCAAACCTGAAGGAGGTTTTATATAGATTGTTTCTTTCAACTCACCATGAAGAAAAACATTTTTCACATCAATTTGTATTATAGACCAATTTTGAGCTGCAGCAAGGGCCAAAGCGACCCGTACAGTAGTCATCTTTGCCACTGGTGCAAAGGTTTGGAGATAATTGATAGGGTTGAATAAGCACTATTTTTCCCTATCACTTAATCTAAAATTGCCAAATATTGAGTTATAAGTGTCCGATTTAGGTAGAATCAGATTACCTTTGCCATTTTACTTGATTCTATAGAATTGCAGGTTTTCTAGTATTTTTGGAGCTAAAACAGATATAAAACGAAGCATTCTGGATATACTGGTACCAGCATGCGGTTGACCCTTCATCCGCATGCAACCAGAGACAGCCAAACCGCATACAAGAGATGCAGAGCAGGAATTCCATACGGACGAATGCTCAACCGCATGCATTACTAGGCAACAGCACAGGATAACGGACATACATCAATTACAACACTAAACTTGGCAGCCCAGATCCACTAAGTCCACTAACACATGAGGGACGAATTAGAACTCATCTCCTCATTTGGACAGGGAGAGAACTTAGTAGAATATATAGAGAATAGATCTATGGTTCCCAAAGGAGAGGCGAATAGAGAGAGAGCACATATAGAATAGAGAATAGAAAACGTGTAAGCTTGACTAGAAGAAGAGAGATACAAGACGTGTATGAGATAATGAGATTCTCTAGGTGTAGTCCTCCTACTTCTTTTTCCTCTTACTCTTTTAATTATGTCTTTTGTATCTTGTGTTGTTGAACTCGTCATGAGCGGCTAAGTAACACCTTTCTAGGGTGAAGGCATGTAATCTTGAATTCTTATAAGTTTAATCTAAAGGTTTATTTATATTTATCTTTTGCGTTTGATCTGATTTTTTTCTGTATTTTATTCTTTATATTATTACTTAATCCGGTGCGTGTAACCTCGTGATCATGGCAATGTACACCCCATGATAGGCATATAGGGTTGATCGGTTAGGAATAGGGTATGATTATTTTTGATCCAATAAGGGAAATAGACGTATCTGTTGATCCCTTGTGATCAGAATCTCAGTTAGGAACCTATTGGAATATAGATCTGTAGACGAACGTCGCATTCTATAAACCGATAGTAGGGTAATCTCGGTTATTTCAATTACGGAAGGTATAAAGGAATGACGTAGCTGTGAACTTAAATCCTTCTAGTCTTGGTAATGGAGACTTATAATTGATCTTTAAGCAATTGATTATGGTGAGGTAAGGGTACCATTACCTTACTAGTCCTTCTTAGTTAGGGTGCTATAACGTACCTCTGATTAGCACTAGGATAGGATTAACAGCTCTCAGATTTGCAATTGATACTAATACATGACGCATATGGTTTTGGTCAAACCGCATGCGACATCGATTGGAATTAGAAATCATAATTGATAGGTAGTTGCGCTTGCATGCGGTTGGTGACAGCACCGTATACGTTTGCATTCTTGACCAGAAACTAGATTAAACAAGTAAGAATGATAGATAGCCCGATCCCTGGAAGCTCATTTCCATACACAAAGTATTCATTTATTGTTTTAATTATTCCTACAACTAAACAAACCAAACAACCAAAACAACTAAAAACCTAGAATTGATTGCCGTTAGATTTCTTAATACACTATCCCTGTGGATCGACACCCCGATCTATACTATACGATAGATTCATGCGCTTGTGAATCGATTGTAAAGTAGACAATTAGGGTTATAAATATTATTAGCTCTGATTCTAATCCATCAATAATCGATACCATACTTCTCTTTGTTACCGAGAGCAAGCAACTTAGCCTTATTATGGGTATGTTTGGTTGTAAAACAAGAATAAAAATAGCCAAATCAAGAATAGCTATTGTCTGTCTTATCAGAATAGCCAAATCTCAAAACTCTTAGGAATAGCCTATTCTAATAAGACAAAAAGTTTGAATTCTCTAGTCTAACTATTCTAACCCAACCAAACACCGAATAGGCTATTCCGAATAGTCTAATCTCAAGAATAGCCTATTCTCAATCCAACCAAACATACCTATACCGATCAAGAGATCCATCCGGTATCTCTTTGAGCAGCCATACCGACCTCTGCACTTGCTAGAAAGCCATACCTTGGTGGAGGTTGAGTCAGCCGTGTTGATCGACGTAGACCCATATCAGTCGAGTCTCTCACAGTTGGTGTGTCATGGTTTGGAACTAGGTCAAGAGAAGAGTCTTCAGGTTGAGGCATAAAATCAATCATCTTTTATCGTCTTGTGTACACAAAATCAGGTTTAAATCGATTTAACAATTGAGTTTCACAAGATGCATGTGGAATTTGAAAAAGAGGTAAAACTGACTTAGAGACCGTTGGTGACAGAATGGAGCATTGCTGATAATAGAAAATGGACTCTCTAAAGATAACATTTCTAGAATTCGAACTCTTCGAGCCTTGAGATCATAACAACGAAACCCTTTTGTCCTATTGCATAGTCTAAAAAGACACATTCAGTAGATTGTTTAGTAAGCTTTGTACGTTCGTTTGGAGGAAGATGAACATAACAAATACAACTAAAAGTGTGCAACATATCATAACTAGGATGCCTATTATACAACAAGAAATAAGGAGATTGATTTTGCAAATTCTTTGAAACTTGTCTATTTATTAGAAGGACCGAGGTGCGAAAAGCCTCATCCCAAAAACTAGGTGGAACAACATTGTCTAGTATGTGTCTATTTTTCCGTTCTGCCACCCCATTTGGTTGTGGAGTAGCAGGACAAGACTTTTCATGGAGAATACCCTTTTCTAAAAGATATTGCTGGAAATTGTTGGAAACATATTCTCCACCACCATCAGATCGCAAAGTTTTTAATGAACACTCATTGATTTTCAATCATATTGACAAAGTACTTGAAGAACTGAAAAACTTCTGATTTATTTCTCAAAAGGTACACCCATGTTAATCTAGTAAAATCGTTTATAAAAGTAACAAATTAATTAAATCCAGTACTTGAAACAACAAGCGAAGCACCCCACACATCTAAATGGACTAGCTCAAAAGGCCTTGTGGTTTGATTGGTTCTAGAAGGAAAAAAAGAAGAATTGTACTTTTGCCTAAGCAAACAAACAGAACACACATTTGGACTGACACTTTTATGAGAAAATAAACCTTGCTTAAACATGAAAGACAAACTATCACAATTCAAGAAGTTGTTTTACTCTGCTACGTACTAAATTTTGGGTTGGATGCTTTTTTAAGGAAATTCAAGAATCTAAGTTTATATAATATAGGGTCTGGGAACAGAGAATTTGAAATATCAAATTTAACATCCTTACGTGTCATATATGCATTGAATTTAGAGTATAACAGTAAAACTTAAGTTGTATGGGACACATCCAGATCCAGTAAACTCTGCCTCTCAGAGTGCAGAAAAATTTGTAGCTCTATACATCAAAGTGTCACATTTACGGCTAAAGTCTTTATATTTTCCCTCAAAGAACATTTAAAAAAAGTAGCTATCAAAATCCTTTTCTCTTTCTAACTAATCATTAGAAAAACTAAAATCAATGGAACTGAATACTCGAAACATCTTCAAGCAACCATTATTTGAATAACCTGCATTGAATAATTCAGCAAACATGTCAAGAAAAAAGAACTAAATATAAGCAGGAAAAACAAAGTTTTTCCAAACGGCATATAAACAAGCAGTGTAATAACTATGATGAAGCACTACAATAATCTCTGATTAATATAATATCAAAGTCAGGCACAGGTCAGGTATATATCTTCTGCTTTCTTCCTCTAGTAATAGTGGAACTTTCTTTAAGCAACCAAAAATCCACCAAAACCCAGTAAAGTTGGAAAAAGCAATCTTAAACTGTTAAGAAGCACCATACATGTCACACATTACATTACCCGGCATCAGACGGGCTGATATAGCGTAGATTATGTTCCACATACGTCGTTGGTATACATGCAATTTAAGTTCCTATACTTTTTCTAAGGGACGGCAACTTATAGATTGCCCCTAAGAAGTTTATCCCTTTTTACCTTATCCATACTGGCCATGTTTCTTAATAGATGTATCCAACAAAGCCGGGAATTCATTGTCTGACAAAATTTCTAGTCTAATCCTCCTAGGGGACCTGAAGAAAGAACAGAACAAGATATGGCATCTTACTGGTAGGTGGCTAAGGTGTCAGTACTCAACAGTTGCTGCTGTTCAGGAGAGAGGGTGGGGCTGTCGATGGAGAGAATCCCTGCCAGAGGCTGTTGCTGCTCTTGCGGCTGCTCTTGAGGAGAGAGGCTGGGGCTGCCGATGGGGAGATTCCCTGCCCGAGGCTGTTGAAGATGACTGCCAATGGGGAGAGTTCCTGCCCGAGGCTGTTGAAGAGAGAGGGTGGGGCTGCTGAAGGAGAGAGGGTGGGGATGTTGCTCTTCTTGCGGCTGTTCTTGAGGAGAGAGGGTCCCTTGCCTGAGGCTGTTGAGGAGAGAGGGATGGGCATGCCGATGGAGAGAATATCTGCCTGAGGCTGTTGAAGAGAGAGGTTGGGTCTGCCATGGAGAGAGGCCCTGCCCGAGGCTGTTGCTGCTCTTGAGGAGGGAGGATCTGTATCAGAGGCTGTGCCTGGTTGAGGTACTAAACAGTTAGTTTCAGGCCGAATAACATCTGAAATAGCGTAAGACATGAAATATCATCAGGACTCCTACCACACTGGCCAAAAGTTTCTCCCTGAGAGGAGACTCGATCCGTGATGCAACCTCAAGGAGTTGCCAGAGATGGAGATTAAAGGCTTCCCTTAATAGTTCTTCAGAGAGATCTTTAGTGTTTACGGTCTTAGCATCAGAAAATAGCTGAGTTCGAAAATAAGAGAAAAACAAATCCAAATCTCATCGTTACACATGATCAAAATTGCAAAAGACAAAACAAGTTCTGGCGTAAGCACCTTTTAAGACAATGTTTATAACAAAATGAACCAACGATTTCACATGTTTTATAACATAGAATTGATTGATATCTATAAAAAAATTACAACTTCAGGATAGAGACGATGTTAACAACATGGATGGGGAGTACAAAACATAAACACCTTTCAAGAGTACTGTACCTGAGATTTATCCAGGTAGTGCCCCATCTGAGAAGACAAATCCTTTAGTTCACCTGAAAATTACAACTGGTCAACACTCATGTTCAAGAAAATATCTCAAGAACAGATTTTTGTCAGATGAAAAACAGTCTCTAAGAGTTGAGACTCTCTCTTTAATTCAAGATTATTGATTTGGATTTTGCAAGATCTTTTAATTATTCATGCTGTATCGTTTTCTTTTTAGAATTATGTAGATGAACTTTAGGCTAAGAGTTAAGGCTCTCCTAGTTTAAACACACAAAACAGACAGGCGCACATACCTTGGAAAAGATCTGGAGTACTTGGTATCCTTTGGATATAATCATTAATCCTCTCTTGATAATCACGCTAAGAAGAGGAATAGAGATATTACAAAAATTTGAACAGCTTTCACTTAGCAAGAGAGAAGGTAGAAAGTGAGTACTTTTTAATAGAACTATTATGGAGCATTATCGTTCCCATTTCAGAGTCTCGCTAATGTAGATGGAACATATTTAGGAGTAGGGTTTAAAAAAAAATAAAAGGTTGAAGTGATTTTATTAGCTTTAATTTTCTTAACAAATTAGGATAAAATCATATTTAGGTCTAGGGGTTTTATAGATAAAAACCATAATTTGAAAACTTCAAACAATCAATGCCATGTGATCGGAATGAAAAGGATAAAACAATTTCAAACAAGTGCCAGCACCAAGTAGATTACAACCAGGATACTTCTTCCTTTGTAGTAATTTCAACAATTATTGTCTGTTTTGGCATAGAATTCAAAATCAATTTCAGGTGCAATGAGGAATGGCAAAGTATTATACTGATATCTCTCTGAAAGGGGAAAGCTAGCGATATTTATCTAGGTTTGCCACTAGAGCATAAGAAACTTCATGAGGCTTATTAATTAGACATTTCCAGAATTAGGTCAAACATGAGAGGATTCAAAATTTCAAATACAAACAAGTAATAATGATGAATGTTCGATTACTAATTTTAAATAATGCCTGGAAAGCCCCCAAATTGCCAACAAAAAAAATTAAAAAGGCGTACTACATAACAATTAGTAAATTGATTTGGAAAAGAAACAAGAAGAAAGAACCATACTTGATCGTCCGCCTTCTTAAGTAACCTGTTCTCAACCATTCTTGCTGTTGCGAAAGCCATTGTTTTATGAATCTCCTTCACATAAGTATTGTTGTTTATACAGTCCGCTCTACAACCACACAAAACAACAATTTGTCATCTAATTTAGCAAGTAAACAAATTTACCAAAAAAACACACTTTGTGCTCTTTACTCTCCAGTCCTTCAATTTTACCAAAAAACATAACCACAAAAAAAAAAAATCCAAAATAAAGGCTCTTAATATACATCATTTTCATTACAAGGTCGGTAACTCAAGCCTCACCCCAAATGTATGAATGTAGCAAAAATAGAAATTCTGTGGTATCAACCAACCAATTGGCTTTAAAACAATCACCAGCCATTTAGAGAAACTAGATAAAATAGAAGAAAGTAACGATCTTTTTGGTTTTTTTGCGCAGCCAAATTGTAAAATATCTACTTTTTTGTGACTGTAGTGCAGAACTTCCCGCGCATAAAATTCATCAAATATTAAGATATTAAGCGAAAATTAAGTCGGGAAAAAATCTCACATAAGCTTCCTATTGATGTCGCGAACCGGTATGGACAATCCCGATGCCCAATTAGGTGGATCATCATTCGGAATCGGAGCCTTCTCATACAAAGAGCTGTCGGGGTCCAAGTCCATATCCATAATAGGAGAAGAACTCTACACTGATTTATCGAGAGGAGTGAGTGATTACGAGAAGAGTGTGTGAGAGAGAGAGAGAGAGGGTCTTGGCTTCTTGCGAGAGGGAGAATGGGAATTTGGGATGTATAAGTAAGCATTGAGCGCTGATAATGGATCTGAATCCACATTAACGGATTCGCATGTGTTGGGGACTCCACTCCCGTCAACTTAGTGGATCTGAGTGGAACTTCCGGAGGATAGAATTAGATTTGAAAATTTTACGACTCAAAAATAGTAATCAAAATTATTGTGTAGTCGTGCGTGTCGCGGGTCAAATCCGAAAAGATTTTTTTTTTTTGAGAGAAAAGTGAGAGTCAAGTCCCCAAGTTTCAATAATTTTGACACTAGAGGTGTTAGAGTTTTTCGAAGTATGCGAATTGGCTTATTACAATAACATATAATATAAAATTAAACATAAACTTAAATATCTGGATCATCCGAAATCCAATAAATTTTTCCGAACCCGTTAATTAAAAGAAATTATTTTGCCTTTAAGAGGACTTGAACTCATGTCATGTGAGGTGAGAATCTAAGCAATCAAACTACAAATCACTACGCCACACTATCTTTTGTTACTACTTCTTAATTTTGTTTATATATTATATCAATGGAATGAATATCTTATACTTCCCATCTTTCCAATATCAATATCTCCATCAACTTACAATTATTCATTTATTTTCATATTTAAATTTTATTAATTATTAATTAGATCTTAAAGTTCATATAACTCAATATCCGACAATTATCCGTTCTATATTCGTATTCGAATCTGTATCTGTAAATTATCTACTCCATATTAGTAGTCCGTTTAAGACGGATATGGTTTTAAATGTTGATATTCGTTTACTATCCGTATTTGTATCCGTATCTGCTCATTGAAAGGCGGATACGGATTTGGTATTAACATTATCCGCTCCAAATCCGCTCCGTTACACCCCTGCCTATTCCACATCATCTGTATGTGAATTCATTCATAACTTCTGCAATTAACAAATTGATTGGTTTCTTTTCATCTCTGAATATCCTTCTACATCTTTCTCGTCAAATAACAAAGCAAATTGTTACCAGTAACTGTCTGATCGTTCTGTACTGTGAACCGTGTATTGCTTCCACATAGTTTCCATTTGGAAAAAAGGACATGGTGGGAGATTTGTGAATGTGGACTGTAACTGTATTAGTAAGTTAACAGTGTAAGGACATTGTTGGAATAAGTGGTTTATCATTTCTTCCGCTGATGTACATAAACTGCATCTTTTTGGCAGGTGCCATCCTCTTTTGACTAGGTTGTCGACCGTCATAATTTTGTTCCTGAGGACCAACCATATGAAGAATGAGCGGTGCCTTAATTTTCAAAGACGAAGATCTGTGGTTTGTTACAAATGGATGATGTGTAATGATATGGTAAAAACTTTTGACAGTGAAATGACCAGTTGATGTCCATTTCCTGTAGATGGTATCCTCCTGATGGCTGTTAAGTGTAAAGTTTTGTAGCATATGCATGAGCTCATCCTTTTCTTTATTTGCTTCTTCTGCGAGGTGCTGGTATAAGGGCAGTTCCCAAACTCCTTGTTGGTATACTTGTTCCAGTGGTATGTATTGTTGTGATATCTATTGGTAAAGGTTGTTGTACATCCATCTGAGAGTGGTCCCAGTCCAATCATCCTGCTAGAAATAGATATGTATCCCACTACCTGGCACATATGTGACCGAGATTTGCATGAAGTCCTTGATATCAGCAATTGTCTTCCATAATTGTGTTGCAAAAGCCATCTCCCAAGGCCTATGCTCAGTGTTCAATATATGCATCCACTATGGCCTGAAGTGTTCAGTAACAAAAGAGACGTCACATACAAACAAATATATATCGTAGATATTCGTATACAGGTTTAGAGAATTCTATGATTTTATGATGTTTTCATATTGCAACTTATTAGGTCGAGTTAAATAAGAACCCTTCAAGCAATTTCAGTGTTTAGTACTAAGATGGTGGTAGAAATTGCAAAATGATAGGGATTCGCTTTGGGCTGTGACTATCAAGCAGTTGCGAGGTCTACGCACTACAACAGATGGACCTCAGATCTGGACCAGTGGGGGCTCGTTCTTTTGGAAGAACTTATGGAAGTTGAGAGACATATTTCAGTGGTGTACTCATTGGGATATTGGGGCCGGTGCAACCATTTCATTCTGGCATGACACGTGGAATCAGACATGCTTATATGTTAGGCAACAGGGTCAGCCAAGGCCTCAGTTCTTCACAATTTCTTTACAAGATGCAATACCGATCATGCAGATACTGGTACCAGTTAGTGCTATTCCTAACTCTCTGAATTTCAGTACGTGCAACTGACGATACACTAGTTTGGCGCTGGGGTTGAATGGCAACTACACAGCGAAGTCAGCTTATGAAGCGTAAGTGGGAGGAGACATGATTAAATGTCCTTTTCAAAGGATCTGGAAGCATGCAGTGACAACTTAGAGAATATTTCAAGAGAGAAGATATTAGAAAAACTTGTCTGCTCAATGTGAGTTTTAGACCATTCTTTTATAGATCTCATATACAATTTGTACATTAAATCTCATTTACTATAATCCCTATAATCTACCCTATAATCCATGGTTATGAAACTTGGAATCACAATCAAAATCGGATACTTGACCGTAGAATCGGAATCAGATGAATCGGTCGGAATCGAAAGAATTGGATCGGAAACTCGAATCTTTTTGGCAGAAGCTTTTTTTGTAGCCAAAATATAGGAAAAAATTGATGAAAAAATTAATTTGTAAGAAAACTACGTAGACAAAAGATTATACTCGAAGAACATTTAAAAAAAGTAGCTATCAAAATCCTTTTCTCTTTCTAACTAATCATTAGCATAACAAAAATCAATGGAACTGAATACTCAAAGCATCTTCAAGCAACCATTATTTGAATAACCTGCAATGAATAATTCAGCAAACATGTCAAGAAAAATAACTAAATATAAGCAGCAAAAACAAAGTTTTTCCAAACGGCATATAAACAAGCAGTGTAATAACTATGATGAAGTACTACAATAATCTCTCTGATTAATATAATATCAAAGTCAGGCACAGGTCAGGTATATATCTTCCGCTTTCTTCCTCTAGTAATAGTGGAACTTTTAAGTAACCAAAAATCCACCAAAACCCAGTAAAGTTGGGAAAAGCAATCTTAAACTGTTAAGAAGCACCATACATGTCACACATTACATTACCCTGCATCAGACGGGCTGATATAGCGTAGATTATGTTCCACATACTTCGTAGGTAAACATGCAATTTAAGTTCCTATACTTTTTCTAAGGACGGCAACTTATAGATTGCCCCTAAGAAGTTTATCCCTTTTTACCTTATCCATACTGGCCATGTTTCCAGTCTAACAAAGCCCGGAATTCATTGTCTGACAAAATTTCCAGTCTAATCCTCCTAGGGGACCTGAAGAAAGAACAGAACAAGATATGGCATCTTACTGGTAGGTGGCTATGGTGTCAGTACTCAACAGTTGCTGCTGTTCAGGAGAGAGGGTGGGGCTGTCGATGGAGAGAGTCCCTGCCAGAGGTTGTTGCTGCTCTTGCGGCTGCTCTTGAGGAGAGAGGGTGGGGCTGCCGATGGGGAGATTCCCTGCCCGAGGATGTTGAAGATGACTGCCGATGGAGAGAATATCTGCCCGAGGCTGTTGAAGAGAGAGGGTGGGGCTGCCGAAGGAGAGAGGGTGGGAATGTTGCTCTGCCTGAGGCTGTTCTTGAGGAGAGAGGGTGGGCATGCCGATGGAGAGAATATCTGCCTGAGGCTGTTGAAGAGAGAGGTTGGGTCTGCCGATGGAAGGAGGCCCTGCCCGAGGCTGTTGCTGCTCTTGAGGAAGGAGGATCTGTATCAGAGGCTGTGCCTGGTTGAGGTACTAAACAGTTAGTTTCAGGCCGAATAACATCTGAAATAATGTAAGACATGAAATATCAGGACTCCTACCACACTGGCCAAAAGTTTCTCCCTGAGAGGAGACTCGATCCGTGATGCAACCTCAAGGAGTTGCCAGAGATGGAGATTAAAGGCTTCCCTTAATTGTTCTTCAGAGAGATCTTTAGTGTTTACGGTCTTAGCGTCAGAAAATAGCTGAGTTCGAAAATAAGAGAACAACAAAATCCAAATCTCATCGTTACACAGGATCAAAATTGCAAAAGACAAAACAAGATCTGGCATCTTACTGGAAGGGTATGGTCCCAGTACGATTGGCATATAACGAAATGAACCAATGATTTCACATGTATTATAACATAGAATTGATTGAAATCTATAAAAAAAATTACAACTTCATGATAGAGACAATGTTAACAACATGGGTGGGGAGTACAAAACATAAGCACCATTCGAGAGTACTGTACCTGAGATTTATCCAGGTAGTGCCCCATCTGAGAAGACAAATCCACTAGCGCACCTGAAAATTACAACTGGTCAACACTCTTGTTCAATAAAATATCTTATAATTATTCATGCTGTATTGTTTTCTTTTTTGAATTATGTAGATGAACTTTAGGCTAAGAGTTGAGGCTCTCTGTATCTCACATTCTCACTGTCCTGGTTAGGAAGCTGAAGTACAAAATCCTAGTTTAAACACACAAAACAGACAGGCGCACATACCTTGCAAAAGATCTGGAGTACTTGGTATCCTTTGGATATAATCATTAATCCTCTCTAGATAATCATGCTAAGAAGAGGAATAGAGATATTACAAAAAATTGAACAGCTTTCACTTAGCAAGAGAGAAGGTAGAAAGTGAGAACTTTTTAATAGAACTACTATGGAGCTTTATCGTTTCCATTTCTGAATCTCGCTAATGTAGATGGAACATATTTAGGAGTAGGGTTTGTAAAAGATAAAAGGTTGAAGTGATTTTATTAGCTTTAATTTTCTTAACAAATTAGGATAAAATCATTTTTAGGTCTACGGTTTTTAAAGATAAAAACAAGAATTTGAGAACTTTAAACAATTCAATGCCATGTGATCGGAATGAAAAGGACAAAACAATTTCAATCAAGTGCTAGCACCAAGTATATTACAACCTAACACCAGGTTACTTCTTCCTTTGTAGTAATTTCAACAATTATTGTTTGTTTTGGCATAGAATTCAAAATCAATTTCAGGTGCAATGCTAGCAATATTTATCTAGGTTTGCCACTTGAGAGCAAGCAACTTCACGAGGCTTATTAGACATTTCCAGAATTAGGTCAAACATGAGAGGATTCAAATACAAACAAG
This sequence comes from Carex parvula, assembly GCA_025461045.1. Classification (NCBI taxonomy): domain Eukaryota; kingdom Viridiplantae; phylum Streptophyta; class Magnoliopsida; order Poales; family Cyperaceae; genus Carex; species Carex parvula. Next base: position 556,567 of record JAJGRW010000656.1, on the reverse strand, counting down.
TAATAATGATGAATGTTCGATTACTATTTTTAAATAATGCCTGGAAAGCACCCAAATTGCCAACAAAAAAGAAAAAAGAAAAAGAAAAAAGGCGTACTACATAACAAATAGTAAATTGCTTTTGAAAAAAGAAACAAGAAGAAAGAACCATACTTGATGGGCCGCCTCCTTATGAAACCTGTCCTCAACCATTGTTGCTGTTGCAAAAGCCATTGATTCATGAATCAACTTCACATAAGGATTGTTGTTTATACCGTCCGCTCTACAACCACACAACAATTTGTCATCTAATTTAGCAAGTAAACAAATTTAGTATCAAATTTAGCAAGTAAACTAATTACAAACAGAAATTCAAATTTGTGCACTTTACTCTCCAATCCTTCAATTTTACCAAAAAAACACAACCACAAAAAAGAAATAATCCAAAATAAAGGCTCTTAATATACACATTTTCATGTCAAGGTCGGTAACTCAAGTCTCACCCCAAATGCGAAAGAAGTTATTAAAATGTATGATTGTAGCAAAAATAGAAAGTATGTGGTATCAACCAACCAATCGGCTTTTTAAAACAATCATCGCATTTCTAGAACTGCTTAAATAACCCCAATCATTAAAAAAAAAATAGATAATATAGAAAAAGAAACAATCTTTTTTTTCTTTTTGCGCAGCTAAATTGTAAATTTTCTACTTTTTTTTTGTGACTGTAGTGCAGAACTTCCCGCGCATAAAATTCATCAAATATTAAGATATTAAGCGAAAATTAAGTCGGAAAAAAATCTCACATGAGCTCCCTATTTTGGTCGCGAACCGATATGGACAATCCCTGTGCCCAAGGTGGATCATCATCCGAAATCGGAGCCGTCTCATACAAAGGGCTGTCGGGGTCGAACTCCATTTCCATAATAAGAGAAGAACTCTACACTGATTTATCCAGTGGAGTGAGTGATCGCGAGAAGAGTGTGTGAGAGAGAGAGAGAGAGGGTTCTTGGCTTCTTGCGAGAGGGAGAATAGGAGAACCGGAGAAGTGGCAATGGGCGATGATAATGGATCTGAATCCACATTAACGGATTCGCATGTGTTGGGGACTCCACTCCGTCAACTTAGCGGATCTGAATGGAACTTCCGGAGGATAGATCCAAGAGCTTATTGGATTTGAAAATTTTACGACCCAAACAAAAAAAGTAACTGACTTGCCTTCAAAATTATTGTGTAGTCGTGTGTGTCACGGGCCAAAGCCCAAAAGAAATAGATTAAAAAAAAAAACAGAATTAGATATTTTTCCATTAAATTTTTCAAATTAATTATTTACCCATTTAAACTCACTTAATTTATTAATATACTCATTTTTTATATTAATCAATATACTCATTTTTTATATTAATCAATAAAATGTACCTGTTAATATTAATAAATTAGATGAAATGACAATTCTGCTCTTCCCTTCAAATTCAAAATACCTCTTTCTTTTGCTGGCACCTAATTTCCCTATGACTCTTATCTAGAGTGGGAAAAATGACACGGCGGAGCTGGCTCGGTCACGGAACGGTACGGTTAAGGCACGAAACGGCACGGCACGCGTGTCAGTTACGTGCCGTGACTCGCGTGTCCCGTGCCGTGACCATTCGCGTGCCGTATTCATTTTTTTTTAACTTTGGCACGGCACGGCATCTGAAAGAATTAGTCACGGCAGGGCACGACACGTAGTCACGCGAGTCACGTGTAATTAGGACCATTATATATTGATTTAATGGTGAATCTTGAATAAACTAACATAAATTATGATTAAATGGTCACGTGAGTCACATATGGTCACGGCATGTTTAGGCACGGCGTGACTCATGACCACCCCATGACATTTTAATTACGGCACGGGACGTGAAAAATTAACTTAGTCACGGCACGGCACGAGACCAAAGTCATAACGTGTTAGTCATGACACGGCACAACACATTTTTTCCACTCTAACTCTATCTGTACTACCTCTGCCAAATATTATATTTCCTCAATACTAAGGTGCTTCAATTTGTTGTCTTCCATGACTCCTCCTGTATCAATCTCCTGTTATATCTCAATCTCATATGTTCTCTTGTATCGATTTTTGAAATTAATTATGACTTAATTATGATTAATAAAAAGTAAAAATGGAAGAGTTCCCCTTGAAGTAACAAATGATTGAAAAACAAAGACTAGAGTAGTACTAACATTTGTAAGAGCATAGTAAAACCCGAAGGCTCCTTAAGGCTGAACAAGATTACGCTTCCTTAAGTTTCCTTTAGGTCTTAATCCACATTAATCTATCCGAATAGTGAGTCCTTAAGCAAGATTAAAACTCCTTCCTTAGTACAAAATCTTAATTCTGAGTACTCCTTCTTTAAGTGCATGTTCGACTAGACAGAATTAAGATTCCTTAATGCTCCTTTAGCTCTTAATCCATACTAATCTTGCCAAACGGTGGCTCCTCTTCCCTAAGCATCATGGACAACTCCCTCTCTGCTTAACATAGGCTTCATGAATTATGGGATGAAATTCATGTAACCACACACATGATATTGTCTTATCTTAATTTCTATTGAGGCGAAATTAAATTCCAAGTTTGCTCCCATAGTACAATGAATTCAATTATATCTCACCTTTACTCGCTCCCAAAGCGTCAACAATGAATTCAATTATATTGTCTTTTTGACATTCTACAATAAGTGTCAATATTTAATACAAATGGATAAATAAAATTAGCAAAATTCATTATCTCAATGTTCAAACACATACATATTCAAATGTAAAGCATGTCTAGTGGTGCGATGCTATCTCAATGTGGGCTAACCAATGTTGAATATCCTGTTAGGTTGTGATTGGAACACAACAGTTTTTGGTGTCAACTCATTTCAATTCAATAGAATTAAATAGAGATGATTTCTAACTGAACTTTGTTAATCGAAACTAAAATGGAGAAGAATTAAAAAAATTCAAATTATTGATTAAAAAGTATACATTATAGAATAAAAATAATTTATTCGCATACAAATAACTCATATGCTTTTAATATATATATATATATATATATATATATATATATATATATATATATATATATATAGAATCTGGCTAATATGCTACGCATATATAAGGCCCCTCCGTGCTACGGCTCACTTTTTGAGTTTTTAAAATCCTAACTGTCGACCCGAACCGTTCAACATGATCTCCATATGATTATGTACTTGCAAACCAAATTTTACATTTTTTAGAATTTTTTTACTATTTATTAAGCCACTTTGAAAATCGCTGATCCAATGGTCCAGCAGATTTTACTGTTGTGTACAAATTAGTGTTTTTTCAAAGTGGCTTAATAAATAGTAAAAAAATTCTAAAAAATGTAAAATTTGGTTTGCAAGTACATATTCATATGGAGATCATGTTGAACGGTTCGGATCGACCGTTAGGATTTTAAAAACTCAAAAAGTGAGCCGTAGCACGGAGGGCCCTTATATATATGCGTAGCACCGTAGCACTATCATATATATATATATATATATATATATATATAGAGTAGAACTAGGGTGCTCTCGAGTTCACCAAGCTCTCGGTGAACTCAAGTCCAACACTCATCGGATCGGCTTCAAACGACGAATCCGACCGTTGAAATCCGTCTACCTTACGAGTGATGCGTCTACATGCAAAAATTTTAAATTTTGAAATTAATTTTGCATAGAGTCAAGTGGTCAAAAAACGTCAAAAAATGAATGCATTAAAATTAATTTATTAACCTTCTAATTTTGACCACTTGACTCTATGCAAAATTAATTTCAAAATTTAAAATTTTTGCATGTAGACGCATCACTCGTAAGGTAGACGGATTTCAACGGTCGGATTCGTCGTTTGAAGCCAATCCGATGAGTTTTGGACTTGAGTTCACCAAGGGCTTGGTGAACTCGAGAGCACCCTAGTTCTACTCATATATATATATATATAGAGGAGGGTTCAAATGCCTCCATTTTTCATGCCTCCACCATGCCTCCATTTTTAAAACTTTAATAACTCAAAATTTAAAACTTAAAAATCAAAATAAAACCGTTGGATATGATCTAAATCATTTTATCTATGTACGTGTAAAAAATTATGACATTTCAATTTTGTTTTGGTTGTCATCAAGAGCTTGTAAAAAACGTACTAATGTGGATAATTTCTAGACGTTAATTTTTCAACTTATTGATTCACATAAAAACAAAATCAAAATGTGATAATTTTTTATGAGAACATAGATAAAATGATGTAGATCATATCCAACGGTTTTATTTTGACTTTTAAGTTTTAAATTTTGAGTTATTAAAGTTTTTAAAAATGGAGGCATGGTGGAGGCAGGAAAAATGGGGGCATTTGAACCCTCCTCATATATATATATATATATATATATATATATATATATATATATAGAGGAGGGATCGGATGACACCTCTTTTTGGTGACATCTCTTTTACAACATTCATTTTTTTCATTTTCAAAGTCCAAATCGTCGATCCAACCGTTCAACATGATCATCTAAATAAAATGTACTTGCAGATCAAATTTTATATTTTTTTGAATTTTTTTACTATTTATTAAGATGGGTACAAAATTCAATGGTCTAAGTATGGCTGTTTTTTTGTAAAGTACTTAATAAATAGTAAAAAAATTCAAAAAAATGTAAAATTTGATCTGCAAGTACATTTTATTGTGGAGATCATGTTGAACGGTTGGATCGACGATTTGGACTTTGAAAATGAAAAAAATGGATGTGGTAACAAGAGATGTCACCAAAAAGAGGTGTCATCCGATCCCTCCTCATATATATATATATATATATATATATATATATATATATATATATATATATATATATATATATATATAGAGTAAGGCTACCGTGCTTTGCGAATTAAACACCCCATTTTACTTCGGATTGCTGGCTGTTGGATCTGCTTCAATAATCGTGCAGATCATCAGATGGACTTTGCAATTTTTCGGAACTGGACAGCTCCAGTTCGGAGCAAAATTGAATTTTCAGCAGCAGTCCGAAGCAGATATCTTCTCCAGCGAGAAGGAACTCTCCCTGCGACAACCCTAGCCTCTCCTTCTCCGGCGCCTCTCCTCTCCAGCGCTGCTCCAGCGACCCTTTCCTATCCAGCGCGACTCCAGCGAAAGCCCCTTGCTCTCCTCTCGCACTGGCAGCGCGCCTATCTCCTTCTCAGCCTAAGCGCCATCACCGCTGCTCACCTGACAGTCGCACCTCGCCTTCCCATAGTCGTCCTCATGTCTGGCCGCCTCTCTCTGGTTAGCGTTTCTCCCTCACTCTTTCCCTCTCTCTCATTAGATACCCTTGGCTGCTCAGACCGTCGCTGATTTAGGTTTTGTTAGGTTAGCTGTCTAATCAATTATGTTATTTACGATGACCAAAGATGCTAAATGATTTTAATGTTTAGTATTAATAATTTTATACAAGTCAGGTTATGGAAATGATTTTAAGCATGATGCTCAATCCATATGTGTTGTTATACTATTTTCATTTCCATATCTTTTTTTAATTTTCAATAATACACTTCTTTGCTATTGTTCTTTTCATAATATATATGGTGATTTGAGTATGATGAAGTACCATCTATTATTAAGTAAAAGTTCATTTGAGTATGATTAATATCTAGACCATATCTAATATAATTGTGATTATCATTGATATAATGTACTTTTGGTATCATAATAGAAGAGCTTTTTGTAGCATAGTGATTTAGAGGCTTCTTGAATTAAAGGACTATTATGGTAAAGCTGTTAATTACATATATGTAATTTTATTAATCTGTGCTTCTTGAATTCATTGTTATAATAATTAATGAATTATAGTTCCATTGGTACATTTACTGGTACCATCTTTGAGGAATTCCATTGCTAAAGATATGCGTGCATATATCAATCAAGTATAGCAAACTACCATATCATTGACCAAATATTCTAATTAAATGTTTCTTCACTATAGTGTGACATCAAATACATTTCTTAAAACATCAAGATTGCATAACTTGTATCACAAAGTTCATAACAAAACTAGAGAGTGAAGAGCAGCAGCCTTGCATCACTAGTAATACATAAATTTAACAATCTAAAAAATACAACAACAATGATAAAAAAAAAAAGCTTCAAAAAAGTTCATGACAGCTTCAACAGTATATGTATATTTTCGAAGGACTTGTGATCAGTTCTTGGTTGTAATCATCTGTTGACATGAATGTCGTTTGAGCCTAACTCTGCATTACTAGAAAAAAATGCCACATGATGACATCAGAATGGAGATCAATGCCTATCAAAAATAAATATCCATTAGTACATACAAATCTGGTTGTAAACAATACTACCCAATTCTCACACAAAGGACTTGTATCGCCAAGTGTGTGATTAAACTGATGTACTTTGTATCATGCAAAGGACTTGAAAATAACATTAGATGGAACCGATGAAATGGAGATGTTCTGCTTTCCTTTATTTAATTTGCTAGTATTTATATAGTTTCCTGATCTGATCATGGTGGTAGTTTGCAATTTGTGTGAATTTTCAGTGTTTCAGTTCATATAAAGCAATTTATGATTTTAAGTTTATGGGTTGATCCTAGATCTTCCCTTGTGCCAACAACATGGAGCATCTCAGGTGCAGAGCTTTTGAAATGGGGCAATGAAACATGTTTGTGCTTCTTTATTTTATTCTTGAAATCGATCTTTTACCAGAAGCAAACAAAATTGACTAACCCTTGCTTTGGAAGTTTGTTTCCTTTCAGTTAATCTGATACAGAAGTAGTATGAACTTGTGTTTCATAGATCGATCTGTAATACCTTTCTTGTCCAGCTGTATCCCAAATTCATTCATAAGATATGCAACATTACAATCCCTTTATCACCTACCTTGCTACAAGAATAAGTTAAAAGGAAGGCTAGTTTGGTACCTTACGAAAAAAAAGTAGAAATGAGATGGTACCAGTGAAACATTTGCCAGGGGGCTCATGGTGCTTCGAGGTTTTCAATGGGCACAAATGAAACATTTTCAATTTCTTTAGAGAAAGTTCTTACTGCTTTTGTACAAACCAGCAAGGCCGGTACCAGTGCAAACCAGCAAGGCCGGTACCAGTGCAAGAACCAGACAGCCTAGCAAGAAAAAATCAGAAAAGGGAGAGTTTGAATATTTACCCGAGAGAGACGTCACTGGAGAGCGTCGCTGGAGAGGCGTCGGGAATGAGATCACCGCAGGGGCTCGGTGTATTTTTCGCGAGAGAGAGAGACGAGAGCAAGGGGCTCGGTTTCTGTTTTCGCGAGAGAGAGGAGAGCAAGTTCGCTGGAGAGGAAATGCTGGAGAGGAGAGGCGCCGAGCCCCTGGCTTAGGGTTGTCGCTGGGAGAGGCGCTGGAGAAGAGAGCTGCTTCGCTAAACCCTCTGAAATTCGATTTTGCTCCGAACTGGAGCTGTCCAGTTCCGAAAAAATTCCAAAGTCCATCTGATGATCTGCACGATTATTGAAGCAGATCCAACAGCCAGCAATCCGAAGTAAAATGGCTCGTTTAATTCGCAAAGCACGGTAGCCTTACTCTATATATATATATATATATATATATATATATACTTACACCCACTAAATTTTCAGCACCAAGCAAAATTGTTTGTCAAATAGCTACTTCAGCTATTTTTCGGAATTAACTGATTATGGGCTCCAACTCCTCGGGCCCAATTGACGAGCTCGGACCAACGCGCTCCCGCTGAAGGCATTATGGGCTCCAACTCCTCAGGGCCAAGCCCAATTGGCGTGCTGACCAGAGAAACATGATTGAAATGAAGAACGGGCCACTGATATGAACATTGGATGCACGAAAACAAGATGCAACTGGAGACGACTAAGCACGACAGTTAGCGGAGCTAGTTAACCCAAATAAGTAACGGACTGTTGAGGTGGCGCTGAGCTGTTTGATCTCGTTAATTAGCAAAATAACCCCTTCTCTATAAAAGGGGCTTGTAGAATTAATCGTATCTAATTTACGGTTGGATTAGAATCAATACAACATGGCAATTTAAAGATACAGAAGAGTTCTCTGATTTTGTGGTCGTATGCTCCACATATTATGTGCTGGTAGTGGTAGTGGTATATCCTATTTTACCTTGTCCATACTAGCCATTGTTTCTTATATGATTTGCTCCACAAAAGCCATCACTACAGCGTGTTCCATCTGAAACTCATTGGGACCTGAAGAAAGAACATAGCCATCAATGTAATTACGTTTGTCTCAAATTTTAAAAACTTAATTTAACCTAAGAATTTTAAGAGATGGTATGTTTCTATAACATTCATGTACCCAGTGGCTACTGTGGCTGCTGTGGCTGCTGATTAGGAAAGAAGATGCTTCCGACAGAGTGAAACAAAGTATTGAGGTAAAGGTACAGAGGCTGCTGTTGTTGTAGCTGTAGCTGCAGCTCTTGTCGAGCAGCGTTGATTGTATTGGTATTAGTGCCAATCAATAACAAAATCACTTCCAGTTTGAGGTACTAAACAGTTAGATTATCCGAACTCTTTACAAATAGCATTTGAAATAATTAAGACATAAATTATGAAGGATTCTCTTTCTGTTTGCATATTGCATAATGTCTTATCAATTCTATTTTTAATTATCTATTATATAAGGAAAAAAAGGAAACACTTTGATTTTCTATAATTTTCTAAATAAATATAATTGATTTTCTCTAACATCTAATATAATATTGTGTTTTTGAATAAAATATCAAAAATAACAAGTAGTAACAGATTGCTACATTGATTTAGATATGATCTATTCGCTTGTTTTAAGTATTCGATTCATGCGGTTTACATGATATTCATGATTATCACATTTTTTTTTTTTAAATCATGCAAAATTTGTTTTGACAACATTAAGATCTTCATTGTGTAGGCAAGTAATATTTGATCAACTTAAGATCTAATACTCATCTATAGGTATCAATTTCATATTTAGCGATTAAACCAACCATCATTAACCTATAAATCAAGAAACCCAATTTGTATTGCACGTTGGATTTTCTATTACCTCGATCAGGTTTTCCTTGCCTCATATTTTTGTCCATGTTGATTTGATAGGTCTGGATTAGTATTGTAAGTAACAGTATGTGTTTGTTTAAAAATAATCGGAAATAATTGATTATTATAAAAAATAATCAGTTGACCAGTCGAAAAAATCTGTAACAGTTTAATTGTCATTAACGATTAATTAACCGATTAATCAGTCTAAAGGGCCATTTTTTATAACACTAGTCTGGATGGATTCACAGCCCTCTAATCAAATGTACTGAAAAAAAGCAACCAAAATTAATTTTTTCATCAACTCCGGGATTGTAAATACTTAAATTTGTTTTTTTTTTTAATGATGTGCTGGTAGTGCTAGATCCACGTGGTTATCCATGGCCATGCTGCATGCTACACTAAAGCATAGTTACAAAAATTGTGAATTATTCGTGAATAATTAGTTTTTTTGGTGATGATGAACCGAACACCGAATTATACGGTTGACCGATCTTTGATTGAATTATTCTCAAATAATTTGCGAATTTTACGAACTTTTCCCAAATTTTACGAATTATTCGCGAATTTTTTCCGAATTTTTCCCTAAACATTTTTTTTGGGTTTTTTTTTTGCTTCCTTGTAGGACTGAGATCTCTAATCCTGATAATTTCGAATCATTCCCGATTTATAGCCGAATTATTCCGAACCCGAATAATCCATTTGTCACTGAAGTCTAAACTAAAAAATTGACCTACTATATGCAATGCACTTACTACAATGTCTCATTCCACTTTCTTCCGAAAAGTAACTAAAAATAATATCTTCAATTATGTATAATTATGAATCTTCAATGAATTAAATATTTGAATGTACATAGTCATTTTTGTTAAGTTTAAATTTGGTAATAGTTATTTATGTTTTTTTTTGTAGTCAGCGGCGATTATCGCTAACAAATATATTGATAATGAAAAAAAAACATTTATTGTTATAATGCTTCTCATTTTAGATGAACAGAATGATTAAATATATTCTACAAACGTTTTGAGAACCGTTTCCATTCCAATCTCCCTAAATACACTTAGCTTTCATAGATATAATGTTTTTCATTAGAGAGTCAATAAATAGAATTATCTCCTTTTTTGAAACATGCAATAATATATTTAACATATGAAAAATATATTATCTACTAGAAATATATATCTGACACTGTCTGATAAGTAACTAAAATTTAAAAAATATCACCTACTGACAAATATTATAAAAGAAAAAAAGAAAAATCACAACAATGCAAGAGCTGCAGCTCTGATATTTATCCATGAACTAATTTTGGCAGCCTCTGTTTAAAAAAAAATATTACCAATTTCAGTCTTGGGTAAGAAAATAACAGTTTTTGGGTCAATTGATTTCAATTTTGGGTAAGAAAAGAAAGAAAATCATCCTCTTTCTAACTAATCACCAGCATCTCTATATCAATAGAACGGAATACTTGAAGCATGCATCTTCAAGCAACTACTGTTTACCATTATAAAACCTACAATGAAAAATCCAGCAAACATGTCAACAAAAAGGAATTAAATATAAGCAGGAAAACAAACTTCTTCCGAACGGCGCATACACAAGCAGTGTAGTAACCAAGTGAAGCACTACAATAATCTCTGATTAATATAATATCATAGTCAGGCACAGGTGAGGGTTTAGCAATAGTGGAGCTTTAAACAACCAAAAACCACCATAACCTAGTTAAGTTGGAGAAAACACTCTTAAACTGTTAAGAAGCACCAGACATGTCACACATTCCTTTACTTTGCATCAGAAGGAATGATTTTGTGTTTGGTAACTTTGGTTTGTTCCACATATTTTGTGTTGGTATGCAAGCATTTTGAGTTCCTATACCTTTTTTAAGGGAGGGTAATTTATAATTTTCCCTAAAAAGCTTATCCATTTTTACCTTGTTCATTCTGGCCATGTTTCTTAATTATTAGGTATTGTTCAACACTTCCAGTGCTTCCTCTATAAATTCCTTATAATGCTCACTGGGACCTGAAGAAAGAACAGAACCATCAGTTCTAACGTCTGTTCCAAATTTTAAAAACTTCATTTAACCTAAGAACTTTAAGAGCTTAAGGTAAATTTTTTTGTATATCATATCATGTGATACTAGCAAAACAATATGGTATGTTTATAAAAAATTCATGTACCCGACTGTTGCTGCTGCGGCTGCGGCTGCGGCTGCTGTTGATCAGGAGGGAGGATGGTGCTGCCTTCAGAGGAAGGCCCTGCCAGAGGCTGTTCCTGTTTGAGGTACTAAACAGTTAGATTCAGGCCAAATAGCATCTGAAATAACCTAAGACATGAATTATCGGGACTCCTACTAAACTGGCCATGTGTAGCGCCATGATGGGAGATTCGATCTATGTTGCAACCTCAAGGTGTTGCCAAAGATGAATTACGGTACAAAAAGTTAAAATGAATTGCTATGGATCTTTATCAGTCCATTTCAGAGACTCACCGATATAGATGGAACATATTTGAACAAGTGTTAATAAAAAGATAAAAAGTTGAACAGCATTTATTAGCTTCTTTTTTTAACAAATTAGGATCAAATCCTGTTTAGGACTAGGGCTTTCAAATGAAAGATACTTCCATTTAAGCTGTAGATAAAAACTAGAATTTGAGAACTTTAAACAATTCTATACCATGTGATAGGAATAACAAGGATAAATCAATTTCAACAAGTGCTAGTACCAAGTAGATTACAACCTAACACCAACTCACTTCACTGTTTTGGCATAAAATTCAAAATCTAATTTGTATTAGATTGATATTTCTTAAAAGGGGCAAGCTAGCAATATTTATTTATCCACGTTTGCCACTTAGCGTAAGCAACTTCATGAGGCTTATTAACATTTTCAGAATTAGGCCAAACATGAGAGGATTCAAATACGAACAAGTAATAGTGTTAAACTTCCAACACGACTAGCATTGCTATTTTTAAATTAGGCCAGGAAAGTACCCAAGTTGCCAACCAAAAAAAGAAAAAGAGACAAACTACATAACAATTAATAAATTGATTTTGAAAAGAAACAACAAGAACCATACTTCACTGGTTGCCTGCTTCAGAAACCCTAAACCCTCAACCATCTCAGCTGTTGCCTTTTTGACAGGAGTCTCCGCACTATGAAATTTTTGTGAGCCTTGCCCTCTACAACCACACAACAATGCTGTCATCTAATTTATCAAGAAAACCAATGTAGTATCTTAAAACACAAGATCAATTAAAAAGTTGTGCTCTTTACTCTCCAGTCCTTTAATTTTACCAAAAAAACAACCACAATCAAGAAAGTATCCCAATTAAATTCCTCTTAATAGAAAGTATGAATGTAACACAAATAGGTAGGCAAGGCAAAAAAGTAGAGAAAATAAAGAAAGAAACAATCTTTTTGTCACAAGTCCGTCGAATTCCCGCGCATAAAACAATTACAGAACTCCCCGCGCATAAAATTAATGAAATAATTAGATATTAAACAAAACATTTAAGTCTGAAAAAATCTCACATAGCATTCCTATCTTTGAGGCGAAGATCTTGGATATCTCCCTCTCTCTCGGATACAGCTCCATCACCCGAACTCGGATCCTCGTTGAAAGCACTGTCGGGTTGTTTACGCTTCTTCGTCGGGTCCATAATAAGAGGAAGTTCTCTAGCTCTACACCGATTTATCGAGTGGAGTGAGTGATTACGAGAAGAGTGTGTGAGAGAGAGAATGGGAGAACCGGAGAAGTGGCAATGGGGATTGGGGATGTATAAGTAAGCATTGAGCGCTGATAATGGATCTGAATCCACATTAACGGGTTCGCATATGGTGGGGACCGGACTGGGGAGTGGGGACTTGACGAATTCGTATCCTCTGCATTTTAACTCAAAAGGGAATCTTTGAGTTGTTACATCTGGACCATCCGATCTCTTTTAAGATTCGTGCGAAAAGGATCCGGACTAATATTAAAGGGCCCCTCTGTTAAAATCAGACAGCCGGACGGCGGAGATGCATTAACTCAAATGATTTCCTTTTGAGTTAATGCAGAGGATACGTGTTCGGAGTTGAATCCGTCAATTTAGTGGATCTGAATTGAAATTTCCACGGAGAGATCCAAGAGCTTATTGGATTTGAAAGTCAAAACCTCAACCAAAGGATCCAAGAGCTTGATGGGAAACAAAAAGGCAGTATGGTTAGCTGAATGGGAGGAGAGCAGTTTGGGTCCAATGCTTATCGGACTCAAATTTGGGTCCGATGGATTTCGGGACTGTCCAATCTGCTTTAAGATTTATGCACATGAATGTTAAAGCAGATGCGAAAGTTACGGGCTCGAATCTTAAAGCAAATTGGACGGTTATCTAATCCTTCGAACTCACTTTGAGTCCGATGGGCATGAGACCCAAATTGACCTCGAATGGGAGATGTCACATCCAAACAAAAATATATTCGAGATCTTCTGTGCCCTAGCTAGTGAAATAAGAAACACTTAAAGCAATTTGAGGTGAGCATGTATTAAAATGTGTTAAAATGTCGATTCAAACCGTTCAATATTTAATCCATATAAAAATTTACTTGGAGACCAAATTTTACATTTTTTTGAATTTTTTACTATTTATTAAGTCGGTGAATTTGGTAACATTATGTTATATTAACATCAAACTTTGTAAAGTATATTGACACTAACTATTGATTCAGATTAATATAATTGTGAATATTAACATTTCAAAAAATTTAATGTGCATTGATTTATCAAAAAAATTACTTCCAAACCATGCATGCCTTTGAATTGTGTCTATTAAAACTTTTGTATTGTTTAATTCTGTTTTGTTTTGTTTGATTAATTTTTAGCCTTGTGTTTTATTAGTTCTTACAATGTTTAACTTTTTTAGTCACAACAAAAACTGCATCTATTTATCTAAAAATGCACCAGCATATAAAAATTAATTAAAATATCTAGAAGTACAGGAAATACAAATTAAACGTTATATATTCAGAAACATAATTCAATTCAAGTTCTTTGATGTTAAATTTTGAACAAGTGCATGAAAGATAAAGTTCAATCAGTACATATTCAATTCAAGTACATGTATCATTCACAATTATTTGGATAAAATTGTTGATTAATTCACATGTATCATTCACAATCATTCACTAGAATAAAAGTCTAATTAAAAAGGGTGTTTTTTTAAATAATGAACTATATAATCAATATAATTTTCAGTCATTAAGATCATATTATATTTTAATTGAATTATTTAACATATATTCTTCTGTTATATAAAAATGTATTTATCTCAAGATTCTAATTAGCGATTATCGCGATGATTCTAATTAGCGATTATCACGTCATTGCGGAACCACTACAAAAACAGCTATTGCGCAACTATAGCTAGCTTTTAAGATCCGAAAAAAAAAATATAGCACAGCTATAGCTAGCTATTTAGAATTCTAATTTATCCATAAAAAGTTAGTCGTCTAATTGTTTATTGTGAAATTTTTTACTTCAGCACTTTGATCTTAAAATCACTAACGACGTATTGTAAGCAAAATAAATTTAGCCTCATAAATTCAACCTTATGATGCACAAAAAAAATAGTATCTTAATTAAATCAACACTGATTTGAGCGGCAAAAATGAAAATAAAAAACTAATTAAAAATGCTGATGTGTCATTGATTGGATGCAGATATGTAATTTCTTCGCTAAATTAATTATATATCGAATGAAGTTAAGATGGCCCTCCTGCAGAATTCTGATCCCTAGATTAACTCAAATTTTGAGCTTAGATCCAAACCGTCCGATTAGAATTTGTACTAATATTAAAGAATTCCGTACATTACCGACTTAGACCTTCATGTGTATTAACCAAACAAAGTAATATGTTAGTTAAAATGTCATATTTGTTAATACCAGAAAAAAAAATATTACAACAGATTTGACAGTTAGCTAATTCGAATGGTGTTTTATTGTAATTTTCCATGAGAAATGATGATCTGATGGAAGGTGACAATCTTACAAGATAATAATCTTTGTTGTTGTCTGTACAAGTGCTCCCATATTGTGAACCAGCTCCTCAGCCAACTTAACATTCTTTCCTGGACAGCTTATCTTCACTGCTTCAAGGTATTCTTGTTGGAATGAGATATCTCCTTGAAACTCTTCTTTTGCAGCATCTTCACTCGGCTTTGGTGGCGAAAAATTAAGAGTTCATTAATTAGATTGCATGTAACAATAACCGAAGCTCTAGCTTGGATTTTCATAAAACAGAGTGCTTCGCTCCGTCCATAAAATCAGAAGGCAGCAACAACAAATATAGAAAAAAAAAAAACAACAAAATAATTATAATGGTTTGGTACCACATATGTTCATTATTTAAGTCATGCAGTAATGTTAATGAAACTGAATCAGACTATACTAGCTAGTCATTGTTCCCTTCATTAATCAAATTAGGGATTCAAGCTCTTATATTTAACTTTAATAGTTGAAAATCAATCATTATACCGTCTTATAACTAGGAAATCACTATAGATACAAAGAGAGAGAGAGAGTACTCGACAAAAGTGCAAAGTGAGGTCCTTCAGATTGGATGAATGTTGGAGGAGACAGGTCACTAAATTCCAGCAATAATTGATATTTATTTCTCCAAGCTCCAAGCTCTTTAAGTTTTTTAAGGTCGGACAATTTGAAATATGATCAGCTAGCAGCAAATCCTACAAAGTTTTAAAGGAAAAATAAAATAAAACAGGGAATATGAACTTAAATTGTATAAACTATTCAATAAATTAATCAAATTGTTGCTTTAACACAGCTTTTTATCAATTCTAGCATCAAAGTAAAAGAAATTATATTCTCAGATCTGGTACCCTAGAAATATAGCTTAAAGATAGCATGTTTGAGTAATCCAACCAATCCATTCGTTAGTTTGGCCTTAATTTCCATTACCATTCTACAAAATTGCTCAAAAGCATTCATAGAAGATTAAGTTGTTTATGTCCCTTCCTTTTATCTTTTCCTTATTGACAAACTAAGTAACTAATTAATTAATTAATTAATAATGATTTTTATTATTTTTAATAATAAGTTGATCATGTTTCCAGTGATAAGTTTTACTTGACAGAACTAGAATGGAGAATACCATAACATCACGACAATTTGTGTGTAGCTTTAAAGTTGTGACATTCGAAAGGCCACCGAGAAGCCTCAAGTCAAGATCGGAGGGATAACGTCGCTCTTCAACTAAGATGTCAACCGTGGCAAGAGCTGACATATTCTTCAATATGATCATAGACAACTCCTGGACAAGAAATCTCTATTGGCCCACGCTGATGGCAATATGTTAGTACCAACTTATTCAACACATTTGAGGAAATCATATTTAGTTCTTCTAACCAGCAATAAAACAAAGCTAATTCTTCAAGAACAGGACATCCTGATATAAGCATTCTCATTATACCATCATTCAAAACCATGTAACCAAGCTCCAGGTTTTTTAGGAAAGGGAGGCTTATTGATCTCAGTTTAAGAACATCTCTGTCAAAAATATAAATAGTTTCAAGCCACAATGACGTCTCCTCTATTGAAGTACATGTGAAAATTGAATCAGGCAAGTTGAAAAATGTGCTAGTCTCGATTTGGATTGATAATCTGCGGGGTCTACACTTGATTGCACAGCGAAGAAATCGACATACAAGAATATGAGTGTTCCACTCACTACTACAAAAAAAGAGATTATACACGGACAATAAAGGAGGAGCTACACGGATTTCCTACCGTGTTTAAATCGAGGGTGTACGATTAGTTCAATAACTACACACGGACTTTTGGCCGTGTGCAATTTTAAAGATTCTACACGTATAACTTCACAAACAGCCGTGTACAAAGACCAGAATGTGTCGCTCTCCATTTTACCAAGCTACACGGATATTACCTAAAAAACCGTGTACGATTCTTTTTGTACACGGACTTTTAACTAAAAAACCGTGTAGCTCTCCTCTTTCTACACGGACATTTAGTTAAATGTCCGTGTAGCTCTCCTCTTTCTACACGGACATTTAACTAAATGTCCGTGTAGCTCTTTTTTTTTCTACACGGACTTTAGTTAAATGTCCGTGTAGAAAGAACATTTTTTTTTTTTTTGTATTTTTTGTTTTTCGGCTAGCCTCCAGTTTTGCTAGCCAATTTTTTGCGACAGAAATTATACAAAATTCCATATAGCAATAAATTCATTCGAAACAGATTAATTAGCAAGAAATTCATATACTAAATTTATACAAAATTCATATAGCAATAAACATATTAATTATGTCACTTATGCACTAAATGATTATGATGCACGAACGATCAAGAAATTGGACTAAATAATAGAAAGATAGATTTCGGTTCTGAGATATACAAACTGCCTCTGCCAAAAGTCCTGACGGCTGTTTAAATACAAACCCTAAACAAAAATGCATAAAAGATACATAAAAGATACATAAAAGACCCTAAAAATGCTAAAATTATAAAGAAAGGTCCAAAAGTTCAGATCCGACGGTCGGATCGTGAATCTGAGCCCGCGGAATGCGAAACGGATCATAGATCTGTTTCGAATCCGGCTTTGGGTTGTGGAGTTCCTGTCAAAATTTCAGCCCGATTCGACGGACGGATCAAAAGTTACACCCCTTTTTCTGAAACATGCGCAGGCCTTGGTTAAACACATCATGAGTAAAGCATAGAACAGATCAATTGCAATCATAGGAAATTAATATGAAGTACATACCGCTTATTATCTCATATCTTAGCTGCTGGCCTCGATCAATTCGCAGAAATCTGATAGGAAAAAGCTCAGTTCAGAGAGATGTACTAAAAGACTTGATCAAAACGGCGCTGGAAGGGGAATACATTAAAACCCTACACTTTTATACACGGCTATTTAGTTATAAATCCGTGTAGCTCTCCAACTAAACATACACGGCTATTTAGTTATAAATCCGTGTACAATTCTACAATTTCTACACGGATATATTATCAAAAATCCGTGTGTATATTCCTACAAGGCTTTGTATTAAAAGTCCGTGTAGCTCTCTCAATTATTTGCACACGGACCTCTTTACACACGGATTTTTGGTTTCTAATAAACCGTGTAGCTCTCTCTAATAATTCTACACTTATTATTAACTAATTATCCGTGTAGAAATCGTGCAGATCTTTTGAACAAGTAAAAAATCATATTTGGTACACGGTTTTTAATAAAATTGCCAAATCCGTGTACAATGTGCAGTGTACAAAGCCAGTTTTTGTAGTAGTGACTTATATATGCAAGGAATCTTAAAAAATGTCAGTTTGAATGTATCCAGGGTTATCATTTCTCGATTGAACATGACTCCATCAAGGAATCTTAGAAACTTCGCTTCACGTAGTTGACCTTCGTTTGTTGAACCATTATATTGGCTTTTATAGTTGTCAAAGACGAGAGTAGGCAAAGAAGCCCAAACCTTTATCCATCGTTTATATTGGCTTTTATAGTTGACAACCCGGGGTCCCGCTACTCGAGTTATAACAACCCGGGGCCCCGCCACTAGAGTTATGAACCGTACGTACCACCCGTTTATGATAATTATGTATCTAATTATACCACTGATTGTAACACGGACAATTATACCACCGAGCTACCACCACCACCACATCCTCCTGAAACCGTAATCCAAGCCAGATTTTCATCTTTACCACCATCAATACCTATATTGTTACCTGGAGTGGGACGCAATAAGCATTATAGAAAATCAAGTAATTATTGGTGCATTTACAAGCGTTGTCACATTAATTATTATCCAAATTATAATAATACATGGGCAAAAGGTGCATGATTATTAAATAATGATTGTTATTTTTCAAAATGGATAATTAATATATTGCATTGTACCTCAAGTTCGTAATATCATGGTACCATGATATATAGTACAAATTAAGATTTTCAAAATTAAGATATGAGAACAAAAAATTCTCAGTTACCTTTACTCTATTCGCACCACAAATAATTTTCAGCGTTCTCATATCTTAGTTTTGAAAATTCCTTCACTTGATGGTGGAATACTCAAATTCTACTAACACTAATTTGAAAAGTTTGCAAAAGACAAACTCAATGGACTAATTTGACTTTTCATCGGTTGAAAAACACAGGCTTCAATTTTTTTTTTTTGGACTGCATTAATAATCTGACTAATATGAAAGGGGAGGTAGCACACTTGGCTAGAAGAAAAGTTTTAAAATTGTTGGTTACCCAAAGGCCTTTGAGAGTTCGATTCTCTATCAAAACTTTACAGTTTCTGCGAAGATTTTCAAAAAAAAAATAATCTGACTAATATTTTAAATTATTTGTTTTCTGATAACTATATACTAACTAGTTATAATGATTGTAGAAAGTTGTAATGGAAAATAATACAAATTAGAAGTTGGTTAATATTGAAAATAATTTTCAGCGTTCTCATATCTTAGTTTTGAAAATTCCTTCGCTTAATGGTGGAATACTCAAATTCTACTAACACTAATTTGAAAAGTTTGCAAAAGTCAAGTCAACGGACTAATCTGACTTTTCATCGGTTGAAAAACACACGGCTTCATTTTTTTGTTTTTTGTACTACATTAATAATCTAACTAATATGAAAGGGGAGGTAGCACACTTGGCTAGAAGAAAAGTTTTAAAATTGTTAGTTACCCAAAGGCCTTTGAGAGTTCGATTCTCTATCAAAACTTTACAGTTTCTACGAAGATTTTCAAAAAAAAAATAATCTGACTAATATTTTAAATTATTTGTTTTCTGATAACTATATACTAACTAGTTATAATGATTGTAGAAAGTTGTAATGGAAAATAATACAAATTAGAAGTTGGTTAATATTGAAATTAATTTTCAACGTTCTCATATCTTAGTTTTGAAAATTCCTTCGCTTGATGGTGGAATACTCAAATTCTACTAACACTAATTTGAAAAGTTTGCAAAAGACAACTCAATGGACTAATTTGACTTTTCATCGGTTGAAAAACACAGGCTTCAATTTTTTTTTTTTGGACTGCATTAATAATCTGACTAATATGAAAGGGGAGGTAGCACACTTGGCTAGAAGAAAAGTTTTAAAATTGTTGGTTACCCAAAGGCCTTTGAGAGTTCGATTCTCTATCAAAACTTTACAGTTTCTGCGAAGATTTTCAAAAAAAAAATAATCTGACTAATATTTTAAATTATTTGTTTTCTGATAACTATATACTAACTAGTTATAATGATTGTAGAAAGTTGTAATGGAAAATAATACAAATTAGAAGTTGGTTAATATTGAAAATAATTTTCAGCGTTCTCATATCTTAGTTTTGAAAATTCCTTCGCTTAATGGTGGAATACTCAAATTCTACTAACACTAATTTGAAAAGTTTGCAAAAGTCAAGTCAACGGACTAATCTGACTTTTCATCGGTTGAAAAACACACGGCTTCATTTTTTTGTTTTTTGTACTACATTAATAATCTAACTAATATGAAAGGGGAGGTAGCACACTTGGCTAGAAGAAAAGTTTTAAAATTGTTAGTTACCCAAAGGCCTTTGAGAGTTCGATTCTCTATCAAAACTTTACAGTTTCTACGAAGATTTTCAAAAAAAAAATAATCTGACTAATATTTTAAATTATTTGTTTTCTGATAACTATATACTAACTAGTTATAATGATTGTAGAAAGTTGTAATGGAAAATAATACAAATTAGAAGTTGGTTAATATTGAAATTAATTTTCAACGTTCTCATATCTTAGTTTTGAAAATTCCTTCGCTTGATGGTGGAATACTCAAATTCTACTAACACTAATTTGAAAATTTTGCAAAAGTCAAGTCAATGGACTAATCTGACTTTTCATCGGTTGAAAAACACACGACTTCATTTTTTTTGTTTTTTGTACTACATCAATAATCTGACTAATATGAAAGGGGAGGTAGCACACTTGGCTAGAAGAAAAGTTTTAAAATTGTTAGTTACCCAAAGGCCTTTGAGAGTTCGATTCTCTATCAAAACTTTACAGTTTCTGCAAAGATTTAAAAAAACAAAAATAATCTGACTAATATTTTAAATTATTTGTTTTCTGATAACTATATACTAACTAGTTATAATGATTGTAGAAAGTTGTAATGGAAAATAATACAAATTAGAAGCTTGGTTAATATTGAAAATAATTTTCAGCGTTCTCATATCTTAGTTTTGAAAATTCCTTCGCTTGATGGTGGAATACTCAAATTCTACTAACACTAATTTGAAAAGTTTGCAAAAGTCAAGTCAATGGACTAATCTGACTTTTCATCGGTTGAAAAACACACGGCTTCATTTTTTTTTTTTTGGACTACATTAATAATCTAACTAATATGAAAGGGGAGGTAGCACACTTGGCTAGAAGAAAAGTTTTAAAATTGTTGGTTACCCCAAGAATTCTCTATCAAAACTTTACGGTTTCTGCAAAGATTTAAAAAAAAAAAATAATCTGACAAATATTTTTAATGATTTGTTTTCTGATAACTATATACGAACTAGTTATAATGATTGTAGAAAGTTGTAATGGAAAATAATACAAATTAGAAGCTTGGACGCAATAAGCATTATAGAAAATCAAGTAATTATTGTTGCATTTACAAGCGTTGTCACATTAATTATTATCCAAATTATAATAATACATGGGCAATAGGTGCATGATTATTAGATAATGATTGTTATTTTTCAAAATGGATAATTAATTATTGCATTGTACCTCAAGTTCTTGATATCTACCATGATATATAGTACAAATTAAGATTTTAGAATAATGTCTGTGCTATATCTGTAATTGAATAGATGAATTAAATGATTTTTTACAAATATTTCGTATGATATCTCATTTATTGTAGATTTTACAAGTTTATATATATGTGTAATTTATGGAATATACGAAATGTTTTTGTTTGCTTACAAAATTTATCACTATTTTGGTATTTTATACATACAAAGAGAATTAGGGTACTATATAAATATTTGTATGCTTTGGCCAAAATGTAAATTGTTCAAATTATTATTTTTGTTCCAAATGATCGGTATATCAAATTATTTCACAGGAAGCAAAATTTTATTATTTTTAAAACACTTATTATCATTTTATTCAATTTGAAAAATAACTTTATTTGTTATGCAATTTTTTTTTTATTATTTTAGGTTTATCTTGTAAAAATTCTAAAAAATAATAAAACAATTTAAAATAGTAAAAAATTTCGTGTATCCTACAAATTTTAATACGTATAGATTGACCATTCAAAAATAAAATTATAATTTATAATTTTATATTAATTCACAATAGAAATTTTTTTTTTTTGGAGAAAATATCCAGCGTTAGAAAAAAAAAAAAACGATTCAAAACCAACTTGATTGCTATCTTATTTAATTATTTTTTTCATATATCTAAGATGCAAATCAACTTGGATAAATAGAACTCTTTTTGTATTATTTCTAATTAATTATTGCAAATTAATCATGTCATTTACTCTTTTCTAAAAAAAAGTCACGTCATTTACCCATTTTTATTGTTTAAAAAATACATCTATTTGTTCTTGAAATTTATTAAATACAGTTTATTTATAATCTCATTGTAAAATTCTAATTTTTTCTTCAATGAATATATTTCTTTTCTCAAAGCAAACAATTATATTAGTACATTTGGTAATAAGAAGTTCTTTGTAAATAGTTACATGTGCTTATCAATTACAAATAGGTGTGGTGTTAACCGTGTACAAATAAATTTGGAGATATTTGATTTTTCATGCCAATTTTGTCAAACTATTCTAAAAAAAATTATATAAACTGCGGTAAACGAAATTTTAACCCGGTTCGGCCTATAACCGAAAAAAAAAAATCGGTTACCAATTGTAGCATGTAACCAAAGATTGCTATTTGAGTTGACTCAGTCAAGTTGATTCTTCCAAGTCCAACATGAAAAAAAGTTAGGATATGCTTCAATATATATATATATATATATATATATATATATATATATATTTTGAAATTAGCAGGATATAGAAGGTTCTTTATTTTTGATAATTTTGGAAGGTTGTTTTGAATTGCCAAAATCTTATTTGGACACGTTATCTTCGAGTCGAAGTCTCGAGGCGCCACGTCTCATGTCTCCTTTTTGTTTGATTGTGCCAAATTCGTAATTTTTGTTTTCTTGGTAGGAAAATTCGTAATCTTATTTGCTAAGGCACATGACTTTCAAGACTTGGTGCACAAGACATTGTTAACCCAACTCTGAACCCATACTAAATTACTTTCCCTCTGTATATAATAATACCAAAATTATGTTCAATTCAAGGAAATTGGTATGCGGATCCTATTCAGATTATATACCAAAATTATGTTCAATTCAAGGAAATTGGTATGCGGATCCTATTCAGGGCGGATCCAGGATTTTCGTCGGGGGATATCGAATCAGGTTTAAATACCTAATCGGGTTTAAATCAATTAACCAATTGGGTACTCGACAAAAAAATAATACTTTAACTTATACTTTCTAATGCTTTGACTTGTAATTTTTGATGCTCTGACTTATAATTCTAATTACCAATCAAAATTTAACAGATTTATTTCAATTTTAACCCTAAATTTAACTCGAATTACAAATTAAACGTCCAGAGGGGGGTAAAAAAAATTCCAGAAGAGGCAAAGTAGGTCGGAAACGATAAATCTCCACTAAAACTCAAAATCCAGAGAGGACAGCTGTCCCCCTGGAATACACTGGGTCCGCCTCTGATCCTATTCCGCGTTATACACAAGTACAAAATAATAACTTTTTTTTTAGGGTAATTCTAATATCCCCCGGCTTCCCATCCCCCGTTTCATCCCCCGTGGCCGTTAATGAAACAGTTAATTATAGTTAACTGTTTACCGGTTAACCCACTTACCCGTTTAATTACCTTTCCTTTTTTGAATTTTGTTTCCTTTCTCTCCCCGCGCGCCGCTTTCTCTCTCTTTTCTCAAGCGATCGCAGCTGGGATTCTCCGACGCGCGCCGCTTTTCTCTCTCTTTTCTCAAGCGATCGCAGCTGGGATTCTCCGACGCGCGCCGCTTTTCTCTCTCTTTTCTCAAGCAATCGCAGCTGGGATTCTCCGACGCGCGCCGCTTTCACGGGGGAGAGCTAGGCGGACCCTAATTGGATGCTCCGACGCTCCGACGCTCCGACGATCTTCCCCGCTCGGACGCTCCTACGATCTCACCCGCTGGGACTCTCCGACGATCTTCCTTGCTCCGACGCTCCGACGAACTTCCTTGCTCCGGCTATTCTCTGATCAGGTAATGAAATGTTGATGCGATCTGATTTTATTTTTGATCTCTGATCTTCATGTTGTGATTTCTATTGGTGACATCTGAAATCGCTATTTTATTACTGCAATTTGAAAATTTCATATGAATCTGACAATCTTATAAATGTGTTAAATACTGTGCGATGAATATTACTTTTATTTGGGTGAATACTTCTTACATTAAATGTGAATTGATGTTAATTTGTGTTGATGAATACTTGGATCGTGAATGAATACTGTCAATATTTGTGATAAATACTTTCTACATTTGGAATGAATACTTTATGCATTTGGGATTAATACTTCTTACATTTTGGGGTGAATACTTCTACATGTTGGATGAATACTTCTTACATTAGTTGTTAATGAATGTTAAATACTGTTGGATGAAGACTTTGATCGTAAATGAATAATATCAGCATTTGGTATACTTTCTGCATTTTGGATAAATACTTTCTGCATTAGGGATAAACACAACTGGGGTAAATACTTTCTACATATTGGATGAATACTTCTTGTATTGGAGATGAATATTGCTTACATTATTTGTGAATTGATGTTAAATACTGTTGCATGAATTCTTGGGTCGTAAATCAATACTGTCAACATTTGGGATAAATACTTTTGGTATTTGGGATGAATACTTCTTACATGGTTTTTATAGGATGAATAATTGGGTCGTATGATGAATACATTCTATTTTTTGGATGAATACTATCTGCATTTTGGATAAATACTTCTTACATTTGGGGTGAATACTTGTATTTACACTAAGTAGTTTTTTCAGGATGAGTTTTTATATTGCATTGTGGGATGAATACTTTCATTTTAATGGATGAATACTTCTTTGCAGGTGAGACATTGCTTGATGGTTTTCAGAAATCTACGACAGTTGCAGAACAAATTGATGGGACTTCATTAGTTAATTGTCCACCTTCTAAACCTCTACTACCACCTAAAAAATCAAATCGGAGGGGACGACCAAAAAAAATTACTTACAAGAGCAAAATGGATGTTGCCATAAAGAAGTTGTTGGACAAGCAAAAGAATATGAAGAAAAAGGAGAACTAATTCTTTTTGTTTATAAATATAGAAACATAACTTTGTACAGATTATCATTTTTTAATTTTTATTTTTGCATAGAAACATTAGTATTTCATTGATGAATACTTCAGTGTCGATAGTAAATACTTGAGATTACATAGATGAATACAATACTATTACATTGAAAGGTTGCTTGTTTCTTTGTGAGATCTCATATTGTACGGTTCAGATGTATTACAATTAGCAATTCGTGCTCAATATAATTCGAAATTTTTGTTGTTTTATTTTTTACTTGTTGTTTTATGTGAAGAGATGAATATATACTTTTATTACATTTAAAGAATTTTTGGTGCACAAATAAATGTTGAAGTGAACAGTGTTCATCGAAGTATTCATCCATTGACAAACAAGTATTGACTTGGAACATTAAACTGTTCACATAGCCCGGATTATGTCATTGTTATTATATGAATAAAAAGTTAACACATTTTTACAGAATAAAATTAGTGTTAATCCATGATAGGTTCAATGAAAATATTTCACATTATGAAAAATTATTTAATATTACACAATAAAATTACTTTTTCATCTAGTACAATAAAATACATAACAGTGTTAATTTAATTTAATATCAAGCATCCCTTCAGTGAAATGGAGATGTTGGGTCGTTGAAATGGTCCCACCTTATATACTTTATGCGGCGACATGCATAGTGAATATTATATGAATATTGAGTCAATATATTATTGATATTGAGTGAATATAATAAACACAATAAAATATGAAATTATTATAAAATCAAGCATCCCTCCAGTGAAATGGAGATGGTGTTCAAATTAAATGGTCCCACCACATGAATTTGAAATATATATATAAGAGTTGCGCCACTTCGTTTCATAGCCCCTTTCCATTAACGTCTTTTCATTTTGATGAACCCGTTCCATATGATATATTTCACTGATCTTGTAAATGAAAATTAAAATGAAAAATTAAAATTCACTACGTGACAAAATATTCACTCCTCTTGACGAAATCGCACACTTCAGTCCATCGTACTCTCGCAATCGAACATTCCGCCGACGATAGGGTTTTAGCATCGATTTTGAAAAAGAAAGAGAGTGAGTTCACCGACCTTACGGATTCGCAATCGCACACTCGGCGATTGAGAGAGAGAGTTCATCCACTTCACGTAATCGTAATCGCACACTCGGTGATTGAGAGGGAGAGTTCATCTGATAGCGAATCTTTCTCCCCTCCGGTGACATTCTTTATCTGTGGAAATGGAGCAAATCGGTGGAAATGAACAGGCGGTGCTGCCTCAAAGCGAAGAAGCTGTGCTGCCTCAAAGTGAAGAAGTTGTGCTGCCTCAAAGTGAAGAATCGGTGCTGCCTGAGGCATCTGCACCGCAAATCAGTGGAAATGAAGAAGGAAATGTAACAATCGCTGATTCTCGAGGTATTCATCCAACTTAGCTGAAGTATTCAGTATTTTAATTAAGTAATGCGTACTGGTACCGGTTTGCTTCATTTATCTTGCTATGTTGTTGTGACGATTTTTGTTACTGGTAATCGGTATGAAATGGCAGATGAACACTGCCTCTGTTCTTTGTTATGTTGCTGTTATTTAGTTTAGTTTAGTTTAATTTTACTGTTATTTAGTTTAGTTTAGTTTAGTTTGAACACACTATTTCTGTTATTTAGTAGTTTAGTTTAATGTTAGATCACAGATGAGCACACTGTTGCTAGAGATGAATAGTTTAGTTTAAATGCACTATTCAGATGAGCACACTGTTGCTAGAGATGAATAGTTTTGTTTGATGAGTGAATACATACAGATGAGCACACTGTTGCTAGAGATGAATAGTTTAGTTTAAATGCACTATTCAGTACTTATTAGAGATGAATACTTCTTTGTTAGATGAACACACTGTTATATTAGATGTTATATTAGAGATGAATTTTGATTATTTTTTGTAAACAACTCCAAGGTGAAGGTGAACAAATCACTGAACAACTCGAAGCAGACGGTCAACAAACCAGTGTCCCTGAAGATGTTGTGAAAACATCTGGAGATGATATGGTACAAGATAATGTACCTTCTGAAGCTGATGGTAAGCTTTTTTTCATCTAATTAACTGGGATGTAGAGTGAATACTTGATTATGCTTGGATCCAATGATAGTAATGGATGCATATAGTTTAGTTACTGGATGAATACTTTGTTGTAGCTGGAATGTATACTTTTGATGTTATATAGTTTGATATTAATAGCTAAATATCACTTTTGATGTATCTAACTGTTTATTGTTTTTATTTTTAACAATATATGTTACTAACTGTTTATTGTTTAGCAGGACAAGATGAATCGCCAAAGAAAGCTCAATCTCCAATCCCACCAGCACAGTTGGATGATGATTCTGTGAAGATCTCTCAAGGTGTGATGAATATTCTTTCATTGATGAGTGAATACCAACATGTTAAGAAATTAATACTTTATATGTTACTAAATTTTTGAATAACATATTATTATTGCTTTTATTTTTTAACAGAACAACATGAATTGTCAACTCAATCTCCAGTCCAACCAGCACAGGTGGATGATGATTCTGTGAAGATCTCTAAAGGTGTGATGAATATTCTTTCATTGATGAGTGAATACCAACATGTTAAGAAATTAATACTTTATATGTTACTAAATTTTTGAATAACATATTATTATTGCTTTTATTTTTTAATAGAACAACATGAATTGTCAACTCAATCTCCAGTCCAACCAGCACAGGTGGATGATTATCTTGAGAAGATCTCTGAAGGTTTGATGATTATTTTTTGTTTTGATGAGTGAATACATACATGTTAAGAAACTAATACTCTATATGTCAGTAACTTTTTGAATAACATATTATTATTGTTTTTATTTTTTAACAGAACAACATGAATCGCCAAGTGGATCTCTAATCCCACCAGCACAGTTGGATGATGATTCTGTGAATATCTCTAAAGGTGTGATGAATATTTTTTGATTGATGAGTGAATACATACATGTTAACAAAATAAGTACTCTATATGTTACTAACTTTTATTATTGCTTTTATTTTTTAACAGAACAACATGAATCGCCAAGTCAATCTTCAATCCAAGCAACACAGTTGGATGAAGATCTTGAGAAGATCTCTGAAGGTTTGATGAATATTGCTTGTTTGATGAGTGAATACATACATGAAAGAAATTAATACTATATATGTTACTAACTTTTTTAATAACATATTATTTTTCTTGTATTTTTTAACAGAACAACTTCAATCTCCAAAGAAACCTCAATCTCCAATCAAATCAGCAGAGCTGCATGAAAGTTCGGAAGATATCGAAGAAAGTTCTCAAGAAGAAGGTGCACCAGTAGTACAACTGCATACGAGAGCCCGACGAGGTCACAAGGAAGGTATTTTCATGAATTTACTTCTATAAATTATATGTCTGCTGTTCCAAAGTTTGGTTGTTGTCTTGTGGTGAATACAAATAGCTAAGTTGGATGAATACTATCTATGTTAGTAAATAATAAGTTGTTTTGTTAATATTTAGAATTTAGTCTTGAAACTTAACAAATGAGCTGAAAATTATTTTTTCTTTATTAATTTTGGATCTTCTTTAGTAGATTATTGTTGTGATCAACTTAGACATCAATATAATTTTTCAAATAATTCTTCAAAATGTGTAGATAATTCTTCAGAAGAATATAAAGAAGAAGAAGAATCATCTTCAGAAGAAGAGGTGAAAGATGTCCCACCAGCAAAACGGCGTAGGGGAGCCCAACCAGGTCATAAGAAAGGTAATTTCATAAATGTGTACTTATACATTTGTATTTTGTAATAGATTTGTACTTGTTGTCCAGTAGTGAATATCCTACTCAATTCAGATGAATACTTTACACTTAAGGGATAAATAATTTACATTTGATGGATGAATATAATTTTTCAGAACAATATAAAGAAGAAGAATCATCTTCAGAAGAAGAGGTGAAAGATGTCCCATCAGCAAAACGGCGTAGGGGAGCCCAACCAGGTCGCAAGAAAGGTAATTTCATAAATGTGTACTTATACATTTGTATTTTGTAATAGATCTGTACTTGTTGTCCAGTAGTGAATATCCTACGCAATTCAGATGAATACTTTACACTTAATGGATCAATACTCTACAGTTGATGGATGAATACTTATGTCGCTTGGGATGAATACTCTAATAGCTTAATGTTACTTTACAGTTACTGGATGAATACTTTACATCCATTAGTGAATATCCTACTCAATTCAAATCAATATTTTACAACTCTACGTAATTTTTTCCTTGTAGGTCAACGTATTGGAAAACCAAGGACATCTGATTCATGCATAAAGAACAGATGTAATATTGATGCAGCTATGCTTTTCTTCCACAGCAATGTGTTGCCCAATTTGAAGCCTGTTCACAAAGCCCGTCTAGCCAATACTCCCTTTCTTAATTTGTTTGCATTTCCACACAAAACGCATGCAAACAACCCTGTTTTGCATAGCATTCTCTTGCATTGGGAAGACAAGGAAGGTGCATTTGTTTTTAAGGGAAAAAAACTGGAATTTACTCCTCAAGAAGTCGGGTTGGTGATGGGCCTTGGTGTTGGTGGAGAGGTGGTGCAGATGAAGAAGGGGAGGGTTAGTGATCCTCCCCTCAGGCGGCGACATTTGAAGTCAAATGGAAGGATAACTGTAGCCATGCTTGAGACGGCAATCAAAGAATCCCTTAAGAAGAATGCCTCGGCAGATGATGTAGTGGGACTGCTGGTAATGTACCTGTTCACAATGGTATTATTCCCGCAATCTTGCGGAAAAGTTCCACAGCATATGTTCCACTATGCTGCTGAGATCGACAGTTTGAAAGATTACAATTGGGCAGAGGCAGTGCACCGTGTGCTTATGGAGAACATTCCAAACAATGCCCCTTGGTGTCGGTTGCAAAGGGACAACCGAAGTACAAGTATGGCAGAAGAAGAAGATGAGGGTACAAAGAGGAAGACAGGGAAGAAAGAGTCAGGAACACTCCCTGGTTGTGCACTTGCACTCATTGTAAGTTTTAATAAAAAAATTTTAAATACTTTCAAGTGTATATGTCTTTACTACTTTAGGTCGTTTAAATGAATACTGTTAGCATTTGGGATAAATACTTCTTACTATGTGGATGAATACTTTTATAGTATAGGTCGTATAAATGAATACTGTCAACATTTGGTGATAAATACTTCTTACAATTGGGATGAATACTTTCTGCATTTTGGATGAATACTTCTTATATTATTGGTCCTACAAATGAATACTGTCAACATTTGGCATAAATACTTCTTACAACGGGAGTGAATACTTTCTGTATTTTGGATGAATACTTCTTATATTTTAGGTCGGATGAATGAATACTGTCAACATTTGGGATAAATACTTCTTACAATTGGGATGAATACATTCTGCATTTTGGATAAATACTTATTATGTTTTGAATCAATACTTAGTAAGATTGTTTTTTTGAGCACGTGAAGATTCCGAACAATAGGAAATTCACTGGCCACATTCCAAGATTTCTGGATCACAAATTGAATGTCTGCTGGAGGAGATCCTCATTGAACAAAGTGCTTGACAATGTCCTGGTGGGTGATATTGATACCTCTGAGCTGAAATGGGAACCTGCTGAGTTACTCAATAAGGAGAAGGGTTTTGTTGCAAGCGACCAGTTCTCTGTGCTGTCAAACAACGTGCAATTGCGAAAACCCAAACACAGTCATCTTCTGAAGTTGATAACCGAAATGGCACCTGTTTACTGCCTTTTCAACTTCAATGTCTCCAGTGAGCTGGTTCAAAGAGCAGCCAAGCATCGGTTTGAGGATCTGAAATATATACAAGATTCTAGTGGTATTCCGCTTTTGTCACCAGTGTCTGAACAGAAGCTTTTGGCGCAGGCTTCTCATTCGGAAAGACAGTATCACATATCGAAGCGATTATTTCGATCATGTATGTTTTATATAATTTAATTTAAAGTATTTTATTTTGTATTTAACTTCTCTGTATGAATACATACATATGAAACTTGATATTTTTAGTGATTAGCACCTGACTTTGTACCAATAATTGACTTTAATTTTTTTTTCTTTTGTTATTTTTGTGGGACAGCTGTCAAAGCTATTGAGGGAACAGAGAAGGGAACTTCTGGTCATGAGCAGAAGAAGAAATCAAAGTGTAAGATTTATAAATTTTTGTTCATTTGAATATTTACATTCAAATTTAAGAAAACTGAATCGTTTTGTTGTAGAAATTTTGTGAATTATCTTTTTAACAATTGGTATTTCCATAGCCGTTGATGCTAAGCTGGAAGGTAAAGTACCTTCTGAAGGTGCTGTTTCTGGAGATGCTAAATTTTCTCCTGATGGTAAGATTTTTTGCATCTATTAATTTTTATGGTGAATACTTGATTGTTCTTGGATGAATACTTGTTACAACTTGAATGTATACTTTTGTTTTTTGTAGCTGGACAAAAGAAGGTTGGTGTTAACACTAAGAGCTCTTTGAAGCTGTTAAGCAAGTCTGCCAATGTACAAGATAATGTACCTTGTGAGTATTCATCTATTAAACTTTTAGTATTTTCATCTATTTCTTTTGTGTTAAGTACTTTAGTATTACTGGATGAATACTTTGATATGAATGGTGAATACTTGTTTCACTTTGTGTGTATACTATAATTGCTAAATATTTGTTACTTCTTTTTCCTTTTTGGAATTCTATATTGCTAAGATGTATACTTTACAGTTACTGGATGAATACTTGTTACAACTGGGATTTATACCTTTTTTTTTTTTTTTTTTTGTAGCTGGGCAAAAGAAGAGTGTTGTTAACACTAGGAGCTCTTTGAGGCTGTTATGCCAGGCTGCTGAAATCAAGGAGACTCCTGCCAGTCCTCTGAAGAAGAAAGTTTTATTTGGCGAAACTGTGACACCAACACCATCGGTTGGTCGAGATGCACCTGTAAAGAAATCAAAGAATGAAACAAAACAACCTCAAGCTGTGGAGGAGAACGTACTTTCTGAAGAAGATACTCATGGGTTTACTACACAGGAAGATGAATCTCAAGATCCAAAGATTGATAAAATTATACAAGATGTTATTGCTCATCATAAAGAAAAAGAAAAATCAGAAGGAGGGCAAGAAGCTGATGAGAAACAAGGAATAGAGAAAGAAGGTATTAATATTTTAGTTTTGTCATATTTTTTTGCAGTTCATACTTTGTTATCCAGTTTTATATTTTGAATGTAACAGTATGCATATTTGTAGAAATTGTAGGAAAGAAAGTTGAAGTAGTTGAAGAGAAAGAAGCAGTATGTAATCTTGGTGATATGGATGGTCCCTCGTTTAGCCTCGGTTTCTCACCGGAAGTCCAAATTTCAACTGATGATAAAACCAAAGAGAAAGAGAAATTGGACGTCGACAAAAGCGATTTAAAATCCAGACCTAAGGTCTTTGGAGCTAAGTTTGTTTATGAAAGGGGACAAGGCAGGAAAAGAGGCCGAAAACCACTCCCTGAAACTGAAACCAACGTGGTTGAAATTAGCTCCCAAGAGCCAGAGCAACAGAAACCGAAACCTAAGAAGAAAATAGCTGGTAGAAGGAAGAAGAGGGTTCCAATCCGTAGAACCATGCCTAAAAGAGGGGCTAATGAACCGAAACCAGCTTTTCGCGGAGAACCTTTTGTCCACGATGTTGCGAAAGTTGCTGTACCATCCAGTGAATGGATTCCATGTATCCTTGCCAAGTACGGAGACGAATATAATGAATTTGATGAGGTTCCATTTAAATTAAATTGTCCAGATTGGGATTTTTTTCTGACAGTATTTTCGTGGATCCCACATTTGAGAGTTGTACCGGGAAAGTCCCGCTGCCAGACAAGAATTGGTCTTATGACAATCGGGATTTTGTTAGCGTTGAAGTGAGTAATGTGTTGGATTCATGGGTGAAGAAATACTTTCAGTTTGAAATTGGTGATGAGGACTATCCCTTTAAAAACACCCAGTCTAGATTATTTATGACAATTAATCAATTCCGAGACCTTCTGTTTTCCAAGAACCAAGTTGGCTCTGAGGTATGAAAATTTTTACTTTGTGCAGGCTGTCAATTATATTGAAGAATACTTTTGTTTTCATGAATGAATACTTGGTATCAATAGATCAATACTTGTGTATCAAATGTGTATTAACTGCATAAATACTTTAGTCTCCATGGATGAATACTTTGATGAATACTTGTGTATTAATCAATGAATGAATACCAAAGTATTGATACCAAAGTATTCAATTATTGGTGTTCATGGGTGAATACTTTGGTATTCATGAATGAATACTTTTCCATCAATAGATGAATACTTTGGTATCAATAGATGAATTCTTTGTGTATTAACTGGATTCTTGGATAAGTACTAATCTTGACATGAATTAATATTTGTGCAGGCTGTTGATATAGCACTCTTCATAATGCAACTGGAGACTCCAGTTGATGAAGAGTGGTTCTACTTGACGAATGATTGTATTGTGAGTTTTTAAAAATATAAAAAGTATATTTTTATAAATTTTTGAAATAATTAAATATTGGTTTGTTTATTTTATTTATTGTAATATTGTAGGAAATGGCACCATTCAATCAATTGGATATTGTGTACCGTCGACAGAGGGAATTATTTTCACCCCAATTCGAGAAGTGCAGATGGTTGTTCGTACCAGTAGTTGGTCGAAAGCATTGGATATTAGCTGCTTTTGATTTGAAGAATCAAAAGATCCAGATGTACAACTCCCTTAACCCTTCATCGAACCAATACTATCTTGAGCCACACATCAACTATCTGCACTGGGTGAAGTACTTTCTCTCCTGGAGGCTTGGTAAGCACTTGTATCTTACTTTATATTCATGTTTTTAAGGTGTTTATGTGTTACTTTTTTTTTCAGTAAGCTTGTATTAGGTATGAAAACCTTTATAAATTTTCTTGTTTTTATACAAAATATAGGAAAAGTGTCATGGATGGACGTACAGCTATCCTGGATGGAAACTCCTCAGCAATCTTCGCAGGATTGTGCAATATTTGTACTGCGGTGTATTGACTGTTTGACGCGCAAGGTCCCGCTCGATTTCAATCAGGTTAATATTATATAAATTTGTTAGCTTTCTGTAATTTGAATATTACTAGATAAATACTTGATTCACTTGTTTTACTGGGTATTATTGAGTATTACTGGATATATACTTTACAGCTAATGGATGAATACTTATTTCACTTGGGATGTATACTATAATAGTTTAATATTACTTGTTTTTAATTGGTAAATATTACTGGGTATTACTGGGATGTATAACATGGGTATTGTTGGGATGTATACTTTAGGATTAATGGATGAATACTGTGGGTATTACTGGGATGTATAACATGGGTATTGTTGGGATGTATACTTTAGGATTAATGGATGAATACTTGTTACCCTTGGGTTAAATACTGAGTATTACTGGATATATACTTTACAGTTCATGGATGAATGCTTTGTTTCACTTGGGTTTTTACTGTATAAATAGTACTGGGTATTACTGGAATGTATAACTTGGGTATTTTTGAAATGTATACTTTAGATTTAATGGATGAATACTTGTTACACTTGGGATGTATACTCTTTTTCGTTTTTGTAATTTCTCTTATTACTGGGATATATACTTCACACTTACTGGATGAATACTTGTCGCAATTGGGATGTATACTTTTAATTTCTTTTATTAAAATTTCATTTACTAACTGACATTTTTTTGTGTTTAATTTTTGTAGGAAATGATCAGTGCTGAGCGTGTTCTGCTTGCATGTAGGATACTTACTGATGAGAGGAATGAGTTTAAATTTGCAATTTAGGTTACTCACTGATGTGATATGAAACAGTTTTGGTAACAGATATGAATTGATGTTAATATTGTTGATGTGATATAGTTTGATATGTTATATTCATCCTTCTCGTGGTAAGTATTCACCTTTTGCATTATAATCGTGTTATTACTTGTTTATGTATTTCCAATTTCGCTTCTTGCATGTGGTCCCTCCCCCTGTCCGTTTCAAAAGAAAACGCGTAATGAATGTTGTAATGAATCCCAATATGCTTATATTGCAAACGTGAATACCTGCGCATAGCTGGATGAATACTTGTTGCGTCATAGATGAATACTTTACCGCCAATTCATAAAATAGATGACTGTTATGCGGTCCCCCCAGTTAATAACGCGTTTTCGTTTTCGGTTATGTGGTCCCCGCCCGTTAATAACGCGTTTTCTTTTGTCGGTTATGCGGTCCCCCCACTTAATAACGCGTTTTCTTTTGTCGGTTGTGTGGTCCCCCACTTAAAAACGCGTAATGAATGTTGTAATGAATCCTAATATGCTTCTATTGCAAAAGTGAATACATGCGCATATCTGGATGAATACTTGTTGTGTCATAGATGAATACTTTACCGTCAATTCATAAAATGGATGACTGTTATGCGGTCCCCCCAGTTAATAACGCGTTTTCGTTTTCGGTTATGTGGTCCCCCGCCCATTAATAACGCGTTTTCTATGTTTTTAACGCGTTTTCTTTTATTTTTAGCGGAGGCAGTTGTGGTCCCCCTCTATTTTAAGCCTTATCCAAACTCGGGGGATCAAATGGGGGATTGATCATGGGGGAGAGCTAGGCGGTCCCTTTTTTTTATTTTCAATTGACAATCATCTCAATATTTCATCAAGGATTATGTTGCAAATATCAAATATAGAAAGAAGACAACCTGAGACCGTATGATCATTCATCAGATTATTAACTTGACTTCTTTTGCAAAGGCCAAGTTCAGTTCTCGCTTATCTGCACACTATCTTTCAACCTCCTTACTTTTTTTGTAATGACATGACATGAACTGAAACTGAAAATCAATTTTGTGGACGGATAGATCATGTTTTCCATGAGAAATAATATTAAACTTTTTTTTATATATAAGCAAGGTGTACATGTTCATTTAAAAAAGTAAGCATTATATATAAGAGAGATTTTAATATTTTAGGCGGATGTTGTTAATTGTCAGCATATACGAAATGTTCTTTGAATCAAACATTCTTTTACTTTCTTAGTTTTTTTTTTACATGCAACTTCATGTCCAGTATATGCTGGGGCGGACTTAGAATTTTCATCGGAGAGCAAAAAAATATCGAATCAGATTTAAACCCATTAACTAATTAGATACTCGATAAAAAAATAATGCTTTAACTTATATTTTTCCAATGCTCTGAATTGTAATTTCTGATGATCTAACTTATAATTATAATTACCAATTATAATTTAAAAAATTTATTTTAATTTTAATCCTAAATTTAACTCGAATTACAAATCAAACATATTGATGGGGGCAAAAAAATTTTCAGGGAAAGCAAAGTCGATCGGAATGTCCTGATCTCCACTAAAACTCAAAATCCAGAGGGCACCCCTGGGTATATGTTTTACGAAAAAATGGGCTCAAATGTATAATTTGAATCTTTTTAAAGGTTAAATAAGAATTTTGTTTTAATATTAATAGCATAGAGTTTCCTTCTCTGTTTTGAGCAGGCATTATTATATACCAAAATACATTTGTCTTTTATGTTGAAAGTAAACTCGGAGGGTGATTGATTTTAATTCATCAAAGATGCTGAATGTTTAAGCATAAATTGAGAATAATTTATAATTGGTTAAGCCATTATTTTTTATACAAATTAAATTTAAGATTAATTGTAGTTTAAAGCTTGAGTGCATATCATTATAGGTCATTTAAAAAATTTCAACACCATCTCATATTTTAAAAAATAATAATTATATTGATGTTCATTTAAAAAAAATATAATTATATTGATATTATTGTCAAAGTACGATATAACATGTTTACAATATACTTTGTTTACTTCAAGTTGAATATTCAACAAAATGCATCTTGATCTGGCTTCTATAAATATAGTCTTAAACCATGAGGCACTCAATAGTCTATCTCAATCTCCAACCCTCCACCTTCCCCATCCCCAACAACCACACACACACACACAAACACATTACCGTCACATTGGTACACACCGATGGAGCTTTTGTGTGGTACATTCCCCTCCTTCCCTCATTACCAGCGACACACTTATAACTTTCAGCATACCCCATTTCATAACCAACCTAAACGCAACATTGCATGTACCCTGCACCACAAAATGCTTCCTGCCATTTCAGAACAACCTTATCCATTGTCAATGTTCCGGGGTAACAAAATCATATGTCAGAGCACAGAACGACCCGCATGGCTGGAAACGACCATTCCAGAACCATTGAGGCCATATGTCATGCTATCCCGCCTAACTCGCGACATTGGATTTTGGATACAAGCTTGGCCTAGCTACTGGTACTGCGTGTTAATTTTATATGCCTTGATAGATCCTTCATTTTTTTTTTTTTTTATAATCTAACTACTTTGTCAAAAAGAAAAAAATTGGAATTTTTGCTGGTTTTTCAAGAACATAAATAGAAGTGTTGCTTCAAAGTTCAAACTATATATAAAGCAAATCTCTAATTGTAACACAATAATTCAATGAGGAGGGATCCACTTACAACAAATTTGAGTTACAACAAAGTTACAACATTCATTTTTTTCATTTTCAAAGTCCAAATCGTCGATCCAAACCGTTCAACATGATTATCTAAATAAAATGTACTTGCAGATCAAATTTTATATTTTTTTGAATTTTTTTACTATTTATTAAGATGGGTACAAAATTCAATGGTTTAAGTATGGCTGTTTTTTTGTAAAATACTTAATAAATAGTAAAAAAATTCAAAAAAATGTAAAATTTGATCTGCAAGCACATTTTATTGTGGAGATCATGTTGAACGGTTTGGATCGACGATTTGGACTTTGAAAATGAAAAAAATGAATGTTGTAACTTTGTTGTAACTCAAATTTGTTGTAAGTTGATCCCTCCTCTAATTCAATATGCATGTTTAAATCTGGATGTAATATCATGAAAGCAGAAATTTACATCAATGCAAAATTAATTTGTGTTAATAACTTAATATCTACCTCATGGTAAATTAAGGGACCACAATATCCTTTGAACAACTTATTATTTTGGCTGTGTTAAATTTCCTCATTTTGTATTTAAATGCAGCCACTGTCAAGATTTTCAAAAAAGTCTATTTAAGTATACTCAACTCTGGTTAATTCTTGTGATCCTTAATTCCTTATTGATTGTCAGCTTTGGTATATCACTCGTATCTAATTCTTGTCTGCGCAAATCTTGTATTGTTCATAAAAGATATATACTCGTTTCAGAGATTTTCTAAGTTCAAGACATTGTGGCTGGTGATGTCATATTTTGTTTGTTTGTTGTTCAAAAAAGAAGGAAACAAAAGAACTATTCAACTCCAAGTTCAATGTAAATTTTGCTATGTGATCAGAGTTGTGGTACAATTCACCTGTTCATAAAACTGATGCAAAATTGAATGAATTGTGGTGTCAGTTTTGTCTGTCATATTGTGGCATTGTAATAATGTAGTAATTTGCTAGTGGAGCTATTAAGTAAGGTTAGTTTGCATCAATCATAGGTCAATTGCGCTAGCTACAAGCCCAGGAGCTATACCTGATATAAAACTGATGGTACTGCTGGGGTGTATATCTCTTCTTATAAAAACCTCTGGTTGCACCATAGACGACCTACACGACATAGAATTTGACAAGCAGGTACAGATAGATAACATTGTATTTGAACTAAGGAAGTCTAGTTGTACAACTAAATTTGTCAACGAGCAATTATTTTACGTGAAATAATCTGCGAATTTTAGGTAGAGCGCAGCAAGAAGAGACCTCTGGCGTCGGGTGAGTTGACGCCATTGCAAGGCTGGTGTTTTTGGGTCTATCAGCTTCTGCTCCTGACACCACTTCTGCTTCAACTTAACAAGCTAAGGTAATATACGCTAACAAAGGTTTTGAACTCTTGATTTGAACAATTACTAGGATTGTCAACCAACAACCAAATAATTTAACTTACGGCCTTATGCGTGATAGGATACTTGCTTGTGTTTACTTTTTTTCTATTTAAATAAGTAAAGATAAAATCTTACTGAAATCGAACTGAGTTGATATGCCTCGGTAAAATGAGTCGAGTTCTTCATCACTA
Source organism: Carex parvula (assembly GCA_025461045.1). Lineage (NCBI taxonomy): Eukaryota > Viridiplantae > Streptophyta > Magnoliopsida > Poales > Cyperaceae > Carex > Carex parvula. Next base: position 516,878 of record JAJGRW010000656.1, on the reverse strand, counting down.
TGTGTGTATTGTCCTTGACCTAGTTCTGGGGTCCAACTGATCACTAAGTTGTTGTTATCCTTGTTATGTAAATTTTCTAATTAAACACATACAAGAGATTGCTATATTTCATTGACTGATTGTTTTAATGATTGCAGCTTGGGATTTGCTGCAGTCCAACAAATTCTAATATTTCTGTACCCTCTTATGAAGAGAGTTACCTATTTGGTATGTCCTATACGGTAATTATTTGCACAGAATGTTTGTGATGGATTAATGAATAATCAAACAGAAACTAAGCAAAAAGTGAATTTGACTTTGTTACAAAAAAAAAATCATAAAGAACGCTACATACATTCAAAAGAAGATAATGTGCCCTTTTGGAAGTGCATGTTATTCTACAGTTGCAGTTGCCTATTTGATGAGATTTGATAATACAATTGGACCCAGTTTCATTATATTTTTGAGACTTAAAATCACCTCATAGAGTTATACTTGTATTCATGTCCTATATATAATTTTTAAGTTTTATTTTACATAACGTTACACATGATAATACTAAACTGAAGTTGGTCTTCCAATTTATGTTTTTCATCCAGTAATTCTGTGTCATTTTACAACTACAGCCTCAAGCTTTTCTTGGTATAACAATCAATTGGAGTGCCCTTGTTGGATGGACTGCTGTCACTGGAAATTTGGTTAATACCAATGTTTTCCTTCCGATTTACATTGGTGGTGTGTTTTGGACAATTGCATATGACACAATATATGCACATCAGGTACATTTATGCTTAATTATTAGCAGTTTGAATCCATGTCAGTTTATCAATATATACCAAATATTGATTTTTCTTGATTGATAAACAGGATAAGAAAGATGATGTCAAAGCTGGAGTTAAATCCTCAGCATTGCTGTTCGGAAATTCCTCGACATACTGGACTTTAGGGTTTGCTTCAGTCTGTATTGGTAGCTTGGGACTTGGGGGTTACAATGCTCATCTTGGTAAAATTAGGAGATATCTTATATTTATATTCTTTAGGGAGCTTCGAGCATAAATTGAAATCGAGAATTGCTCATCCAGCTTTCAAATTACAAATTACTTTGTAGCTAAAATGATCACTTATTCTTATGCCAAATTGCTCATATTGGTTTTATTTTGTAGGTTGGCCCTTTTATCCATTTATCATTTCTGCGGCAGGCCAACTTTTATGGCAAATTTTAACAGTTGATTTGTCAGATCCCTCTGATTGCAACAAAAAGTAAGTGTACCTAAGACATGCACGTTCTTATATCTCTCTAAAAGCATTTTCAATCATTTGCAAAGAAGGTACAAATGCACAAAAATAAATTCAATTAATTGGTTAATGAAGCCTCATTTCTCCATAGTTTATTGAATAATAAATTCAATTAATTGGTAGTTTACTGACCTCGGAAGAAGATTCCCAAAGAAAACCATTTTCACAATTTTGGTGACAAACTAAATTGTGCATATATAGAAACTTGCACTGGATACCAATTGACTTTTATTTTACTTCATGAATTTGTAGATACGAGTCCAATAAATGGTTTGGAGCGCTGGTTTTTACTGGAATAATACTCGGTCGACTTGTATCCTGAGAACTATTTGGCAAGAGATGCTTGATGATATGAAGTATTAGACCAGTAAAGGATGGCTCCAGTTCTACACCAACTGTGGAGGATGCCTAGCATAGAGGATATGAAAACCAATAGCACTGATGCTTGCGTACTATGATAGAACTGGAGACATCCTCTATTACTAGCTAATAGGACAATTTAGAAGAATCTGATGTCAGAAGAATAACGCCTAACCATGGTACAGTTACTAGAGTCGAGTTAGATTAATCATAGTTAGAGAGCACCTCAATAGCTTATAAACAGAGAGCATTCTCATTTGTAAATCAAGGCAGTGAAATCAATACAAAAAGATTTAAATATCTTCTTTATCTCTTACCAGTACCTATCAGTTTTTATTAAGAGAGGGAAAGTTTGGGATATTGGTGCAGGAAGGGTTACTGGATAGATGGAGGAAAAGAAGAGAGATTTCGAGATGGGTCCTTGTTGCTTTTTTTTGCTTCTGTTGTTTCATGTAGTGCATGCTCACCTACATTATATATAGTACAGAAGCTCCTCATAAATGGAGAATTAGAATTATTCAGTTTAATTTGAAATCATTTGAATTTATTCTTTAACTTCTGAACTCTACAGTAAAATTTCCTTTTCTTAATTTGGGGAAACAAATCAAACAATTACGTTCAGTTCAGTTTGTTGCTGATTAACATGGGTTAAACTACTGTAACTTTGGACAGTCACCTCGCTACCTGAACTACTGGTCATAGTATTTTTCTGAGCAGTACTAGGTTATGACAATTGTAAAATGTGGGTGAATGTGCTTTAGTAGGCAAAGGCCCACTACTTCAAAAGAAAATAAATAAAATGAAAGCAAACAATTTTAATGTCTAATAGGCTTTAAATTCTAGGAGGAAAATAAAGCTCCAGACAGTGTTTCACATATTAAGTAGCACTGTGCTGGTAATTTCAGCAATATTTGGTTTCTGTTTGAAACACTTATTTTACTTTTGAACGCTCAAGAACACTAAAATAGCATTATTGTAGGAACTCTACTACAATATGGGAATAAGAAAAAGAAACATAAATTGCATTTTATTTCTTTGTTGCAAGCAGCAAGATCAGAGACAATCTGCCAAAGCACATTCCACAGTTCAAAAGAAACAAGAAAACAAGATTCAAGAACCTTTTAACGCTGACAAATATATTCTATGTAACCATTCAAAAAATATTCCAAATATACTAATCTCAGTATGTCACCATTGCTTAAACCACCTTTCAACTCAACGAACATATTCCAAAAATACTCATCTCAGTATGTCACTATTGCTTAAACCACATAACAACAGAACCCAAGAAAAACGAACAAAGAACAATCAAGAAATAAACACAGAACCAGGTTTTTCTGAACTTTCTTGCACCACCAGCCTTTAATCAGATTTTTACTAATTCAATCTTTCTTGTTTGGATCAAGGGCAAGCTGATGCTACTCAGATGCAGATGTGTTACTGTTACCCTCCACCATCTCTTCACATGCAGCCGTGTTATTCTCTGCTGTCCCTTCAGGTATTGCAGCCGTGTTGTGCTCCTCTGACACGTTAGCCACAACCGGCCTGACGGGCACCTGCTCAGCTGTCGTGGGTTGTACTGCATTGGCATTGATGAAATGCTTTACCTTTTTGGATACTGACTTGAAGTGCCAATGCTCACGTTTGAGGTCTTCCATGGCAATGTCCAAGGCCAAGTCATGGCCCCTGATCCCATGTTGGAAGATATCGTTGTACTCGGCCTCCATGTCCTCGAAATCATCTTTGCATCTTTCAATGGCGACTTTCAACTTGGCTATGAGTTCATCCATGGTAGTTTTGGGTTTCAGGGATCAGCGGTAGTATGGGTTTATATTTTTACTGTTCTAAGGATCAAACAGGGTTAACTGTTTTTTTTTTTTTTTTTAATTTTATGTGGCATTTGAATAATTAACTGTGTTCAGCGGTTGCTACGAGTTGTAGCTATGTAATTAGTTATGCTGTAAATACTTTTCTTAAAAAATGAATGTACTTGAAATAGCGGTGGTGTTTATTATTATTAAAATAAGATTCTTGTGGTTTTATATCTATTTTTATATTTTTTTATAAAAATTAAATATGTCTCTCCGTTGAGAAGTCAGACTTAATTATCACTGTTGTGTTAAACTTACGGTTCAATCGTGATCATGTTAAATATGACTAACATTAATTTTAATTTTATACACATGATTCATATATGCGACATCATAAAATTTGGTAATTGGAAACTTGTGAAATATATATATATATATAATAGAGTAGAGTTCTTAAACTCACCAAGTCCCTTTGTGAGGTTAACTCAAAAACTCATTGTTGAATTGGCTTCAAACGATGTATTCAAACTGTTGAAACCGATTTTTTTTCACGAGTGATGCGTTTACATGTCAAATTTATAAATTTTCGAACTAATTTAGTACAAAGTCAAGCGGTACAAAAAAGATGGTTTATAAGTTAATTTTAATGTGTTCATTTTTCATCATTTTTTGACCGCTCGACTTTATATTAAATTAGTTCGAAAATTTAAAAACTTGGAATGTAAACTCATCACTCGGGAAGTAGATCGATTAATTTCAACGGTTTGGATGCGTCGCTTGAAACCAATTCAATGGGTTTTTGAGTTAAACTCACAAATAGGCTTGGTGAGCTTAATAACATCCTAGTTCTACTCTATATTATAAGTCACAAAACCTGAAGTGGTGACAGTACAAGCAAATTATATAACAAAAGTGCTATCAAACCTGTTTAACCAGCACACAATTATCTGACTTGAATCCATGTAGACTCTAACCGAACATGACTTGAACCAAACAACTGAGTTCTGATTCGCTGAAACCTAACCCCAACCAAGAATCCATTATTTAACAGTTCAAAAGTGTGGTGTCCAAATAAAACTGAAAACAAAACCAGAACCCACCACAAAAACTTCTGTACAACAAATCCAAAATGACCCAATTTGATGGACAGAAAATATCAAAGCTGCCTTGAATGACCTCATTCTGAAAAAGATCCAAACTAGATAACATGCAGGACATGATATATAATAAATTGAAAAATGTCCTGTTATCTGACTTGAATCCATGTAGACTCCAACCTAACATGACCTGAACCAAACAACTATGTGTTCTGATTCGCTGAAACCTAACCGCAACCCAAAATCAATTATTGAACAGATCAAAAGTGTGGTGTCCAAATAAAACTGAAAATAAATTTTGGTTTTTCTTAGATGTGTTTCTGAGATGAGAGGAGTTGAAGAATGGATGTAATTTATTTATGTACAGCTTAGCAGCCTCTGTTAAGTTTTAAAAAAAGAAAAAAGTGTCCAAATAAAACTGAAAACAAAACCAGAACCCAACAAATCCAAAATGACCCAATTTGATGGACAGAAAAGATCAAAGCCGCTTAGAATGACCTCATTTTGAAAGGAAAAGTATCCTCCCAGGTACCGTAAAAGATTCCTCTGACTTTACGGTTTGAGATTAACTTCCAGCCGTTTTGAGATTCGAAGCTAGCGCAAGAGCAGTATTATTGGGCCTTGAGATTCGTGCCAAGTTAAAAAGAACAGTCCAGATGAACTAATTCTAAAAAATTCTCTATTACGGTACCGGAGAGGATCTGAATTCATTCTCAAAAAGATCCAACCTAGACAATCCCACCCATAACTTGTGAGAATTGCTAGATTTTATTCCAAAAAAAATTTGTAACCATTAACAATCCTCATTAATTGAAAGGCCCTGATTGTTTGTATTGGGCTTTATTGGGCTTAGTTTTGAATTAAATATTTTTTGAAACCTGATATTAGTAACCCTAAAATAAAAATAAAGTACATATTTCATGTTTGGTTGGTTGTATCAACTATCAAGTATGTGTCAGTTAACATTACACCAGTATACTTTTTAAGAAAGAAAGCATTACACCAGCACATTAATTCAAAAAAAAAAAAAAACAAAGAAACAGTTAACAGTATGACAAAAGGGCTAGTTATTTAAACCTTCATAAATGCAAATACAGATCATAGTATTTACATTTTATTTTATATAACAAAAGGGCTAGTTATTGCATAAATTTATTTCTTTGTACTTTCAAGTGCAAAAAATTAATAAATTTATGGCTTCGCCCGGGTTCGAACCGGAGACCTTCAGTGTGTTAGACTGACGTGATAACCAACTACACCACGAAACCTTTGGAAATAAAACGGTTCTAATAGAAATTAATCATATTAAATGTTACCGGAAACAAAAAAGAAAAAAGAAACTAGCATCAGACCAATTGGTTTTTTTTAAGGTTTGAGGTAGAAAACGAACTTCTGTGCGGATTTTAAGAGATTTAAGATGCTTATATTAAGAAGATGAGGGTTCAAATGCTTTATTGTTTTCATGCTCCAATCATATTTCATATTTTTATCTTTGATTTTAAAATTTAAACACACGATTCGAATCGCTTAACATGATATCCATATTAAAATGTACTTGAAGACCAAATTTTATATTTTTTTTAATTTGTTTACTATTTGTTAAGATAGATAGAAGATCATTGTTTTCTTAGTAAAATTTGGACCATTTTAAAAATAATGATGTTATACATATCTTAAAAAATAGTAAACAAATTTTAAAAATTTTAAAATTTAATCTCCAAGTACATTTTATAAATACTCAAAGATCTGGGTATCCGGTATATTAATTAATTTCTATTAAACTTAGGATATTATAAAAAATGTCGGCTCAGCTCAAGTATAATAAATATGATATTTAACGCCGTAAAAATTGTAAAAACCAAGCTATAAGAGAGCCAGCTCGGCTTGTCTCAAAGTGCCACGAGCCGACTTTGAGCTTTGATGAACTAGTATTTTCAACTCGCAGTTAAATTAAAGGAACAATAAGGATTTTAAAATGCGGTCGCATATGCATATACAGTCGGCGGCTGTGTTCAGAACATCATGCAGTTTTTTTCATGCGGTTTTGAATATGTGGCCATATGTATAGTTTGCATATGCGGATATGTGGATACAAAATTTAATATGCGGCGCATGGAATTAAAATATAATATATGTTATGCAGATCCAATCCAAAATTATAATTACTTCTTGTATAATTTATTTTGTTATTTATAATATATCCACAAATAATAATTGCATACAAAATTTGTTACATTAAATTATATAGAAATAAATTCAAATGCACGCATATATATATATATATATATATATATATATATATATGAGGAGGGTTCAAATGCCTCCATTTTTCATGCCTCCATCATGCCTCCATTTTTAAAACTTTAATAACTCAAATTTAAAACTTAAAAGTCAAAATAAAACCGTTGGATATGATCTACATCATTTTATCTATGTGCTCACAAAAAAATATCGCATTTCGATTTTGCTTTTATGTGAATCAATAAGTTGAAAAATCAACGTTTAGAAATTATCCACATTAGTACGTTTTTTACAAGCTCTTGATGACAACCAAAACAAAATTGAAATGTCATAATTTTTTACATGTGTATAGATAAAATGATGTAGATCATATCCAACGGTTTTATTTTGACTTTTAAGTTTTAAATTTTGAGTTATTAAAGTTTTTAAAAATGGAGGCATGGTGGAGGCATGAAAAATGGAGGCATTTGAACCCTCCTCTCTCTATATATATATATATATATATATATAAATCATCATTTTAAAATTCGTATATATAAACCAGCATAATCTACATATGCAGCCATATACCGCATAATGCGGTATGCAGTGGTCTTCCGCATACATAAAAATACCGCATTTAAAAATATTAGTCCTTACAATCACAAGCCAACTTTAATGAGCTAAGCGTAACTGAACTCGGCACAACATTGTCCAATTCTCATTAAAGTTGGCAAATCCAGCTCCCATCCGTAGTACTACCTAGGGATCCATATCCTCTGAGGTAACATAATATTGAGTTCTGATCTAGACTTTCTAATCAAAATCTGTACTAATTCAGTCCGATGTAAAATGCACATGGCCCTTTTAATATTTGTGACAAAACATATTGATCGAACAGTCTAAATCTAGATCAAAATCTGCTTCTTTTTTTAGAGAAAATGAGCACCCTCCTTTTCTTAAATCTGAATCGTTCATATTTTATCAACAGTTTGAATTGTTTGTCTAATATAATATTTCTTTTTAATCTGACCATCCTGTGCATCCTGCTCAAATAAATGTCTTATGTTAGTAGATCGGAAATAAATGTGTTGTTATTCTTGAGAAATAATAGGAACATGTTATTCCAATCTTTGATATTAATTGAGATTCGTGCATAAAAAAGTTTTTTTTGTTGAAATTCACGCATAGAAAAATGTGAACGGTTGAAATTGGAATAACAGATTCTTGTTATTTCTCAAGAATAACATCACATTTATTTTCTAGTAGATCAAAGACTGATTCACCATCTTCATCTTGAGTTTGAATTGTTGAAGGTTTCAAGCCAAATGGCCAATTGGATTGAAATTGCAGTCAATAGTCGACCATGTAAATGTGACATATCGGTATGAGATTGCAGTCAATAGTCGATCGTGAAAAAAAAAAGATCAAAGTAAACACATTGATTTACAATTGAATAAAAAAAAATTGACTGATGAAGAGATGTACATAAAGAAAAATCATACCTAACTGTTCCAGAATAGAAAATATAGAGCAAGTAAGAATGGCTTCTAACCTTCAAAAAAAAAAAAAAAAATTAATGGCTTCTAGAATATGCAAATTACAAAAAAAAAAAAAAAAAAAAAAGACAAATTCTTCTATGGACATAAGGACCTATTTGTAAAATGAGCATATTTTCATTTTCAAAGTTCAAACAGTCAATCCGACCGTTCAACATTATCTCCATATTAAAATGTACTTGGAGGTCAAATTTTACATTTTTTTGAATTTTTTACTATTTATTAAGTATTTTACAAAACTAGTCAAATTTAGACCATTGAATTTTGTACCCATCTTAATAAATAGTAAAAAAATTCAAAAAAATGTAAAATTTGATCTCCAAGTACATTTTAATATGGAGATAATGTTGAACGGTCGGATCGACTGTTTGAACTTTAAAAATGAAAATTTATTCATTTTACAAATAGATACTTATGTCCATAGAAGCATCCCTCAAAAAAAAAAATGCACAAAGGGTCACATATTTCTATCAATAGAGCAACGGTAACATATTTTTAACCAACAACGGTCACATATTTCTATCAATAGAGCTAGGTATTGACTAGACATACAAAAATCTCATTATGATTTATAGTATTATCTCTTCTGTTTACATCTGAATGCAAGTAGAATATTTTAACCACATTAATACTTTGCATATTTTCCATGAAAACAGCCTGTTGTTCTTTCTAGAAATTATTTGAAAATAGCAATGAAGTAAAAAAAAAAAAAAAAAATTGAATTATAAGACCAAATTACCTTCATATATTATAGAGTCCGGCTACTATAACACTAGTGTTATTCCAAATTAAATAACACCACATCTTAAACCATTGGATCTACTTTAATATTCGTGTACAAGATAGCGCTGGAATGACACTAGTGTCTTGCACGAATATTAAAGTAGATCCAATGGTTTAAGATGTGGTGTTATTTAGTTTGAAATGACACTAGTGTTATAGTAGCCGGACTCTATATTACATAGGAATGGAGTTGTAACGACAAAATGTGTAAAAAAGTTGAAAATTTTGATGTTTTAGTTTAACTTTACTCCGCCTTAAAGTATGTTAAACTTTTATTTCATTTATGTCAGATGTTAACTGAGGGAAGCATCTCCGTATTGGTTTGATTTCGGATAAAACAATTAATAATATTATATAATATTAGAACAGCATTATCACAAAAGGTTTCGTGGTGTAGTTGGTTATCACGTCAGTCTAACACACTGAAGGTCTCCGGTTCGAACCCGGGCGAAGCCATTAATATGAAAAAAGAAATTTTTTTAGAATCAGGAGTCAAATTTGAAACCATTTAGATGATTTTAATTAAACATATATAGGATCTGACCCCGAGATTTTTATTAATATCCAAAGTTTAATAGAAATTAATATTTATGTCCAGAATTCTGAATTTTCGTCAAAAATGTTCAAGCCGGCCATTTTATGGCCGGTTTACGCTCCCCGTAAGCCGGCTATTTTAGTCGGCCATAAAATGGCCGGCTTACTCATTTTTTTTTTTTTTGGAGAAGTATGAAGAATAGTGAAATCTAACACTGAAAATTTGAATTTTTTGTTTAAATTATTTGTTAGATTACTTCTTTTGATGTATAATTAGCAGAGCAAACTAGAGTGTGATGTGCTCACACCGTGAGCGCACCTCCTATAGAGTGCATTTTCAAAGTTCAAATAGTCGATTTGACTCTTCCAACGTGTTCTTCATATTAAAATGTGCTTGGAAATCAAATTTTACATTTTTTGGAAATTTTTTACTATTTTTTCAAAATCATTTGTTTTTCAAATGTAAATAATCAAATAATTTTGAAAAAATAGTAAAAAATTTCAAAAAATGTAAAATTTGGTTTCCAAGCACATTTTAATACGAAGAACACGTTGGAAGAGTCGAATCGACTATTTGAACTTTGAAAATGCGCTCTATAGGAGGTGCGCTCACGGTGTGAGCACATCACACCCTAGTTTTGCTCTAATTAGCATATTTATACTAAAATACACTAAATTACTTGAAATTATGTTGAATTACGCTATATTACGTTAAATGAAGCTAAATTACATTACATTACGCTAAAATACGCTAAATTACGGTAAATTACATATGAATAGAGACGATATCTTCACTGAAAAGGCTAAAAACGACGACGAAACTTCAAACAGCCATAAAACGGCGCTCGAGTGTCCGATTTCAGCAAATGACCACTTTTCGGAAAGCTTGCGAAAAGACGCATGCGTCCGTGCCTGCCATGCCGGATTTCAAAATTCAAAATTGCCAAAAAACTAAGGGAAGAGCCTCAAAACTTGAGTTGAAGTTTCCGATTAAGATTTTCATTTCTATTATTCAATCTAAGGAGCTCAATAAATTAGTTACATAATGAACTTGTAGAATACCAATTTTTACTATTTTTGAAATTTTTTTACTATTTTTTATGATTCATGAAAGATGGCACAAAATCGGTCTACTTTAGCGTAATTTTGCGTAGTTTAGCGTAATTTACCGCATTTTTATCAAGTAGCGAAGTTATTGTAATTTAGTGTAATTTACCGGAATTTAGTGTAATTCAACATAATTTATTGTAATATAGTGTAATTCAACATAATTTCAAATAATTTAGTATATTTTAGTATAAATATGGTAATTATAAATCAAAAGAAGTAATCTAACAAATAATTAAACAAAATAAAATTCGAATTTTCAGTGTTAGATTTCACTATTCTTCATACTTCTCCAAAAAAATCTAAAAAAAAAAAAATGAGTAAGCCGGCCATTTTATGGCCGGCTTACGGGGAGCGTAAACCGGCCATAAGATATCCGGCTTGGGCATTTTTGACGAAAATTCAGAATTCTAGACATAAATATTAATTTCTATTAAACTTTGGATATTAATAAAAATCTCGGGATCTGGCCTCTTCATTAATTTGGAAGGATCATTTACTTGTAGTCAAAGAACCTTAGTTGACAATTATTGGTCTGACCGTGATAACACGATTATGGCATTCGTTTGGTTAATTTTCTCGGAATTCGGTTTGAAAATGGACACTATTTTGTCCTTTCTTATAGGGTTTTATTTGGTTAATTTGTCTACATAGAAAGGATGTGGATATTATACAGTGGATTAATTACACTGCTATTGACAAGTAAAACTGTTGACTTTGAATAACAAAGAATAACACATGTATATAGAATAATTATACTATTTTAGTATGAATTACACAACAATTTAATTTGAAATTTTGAATAGTAGGTGCAGAGACGAAGTCAGACTTTTATGTTTTGTAGACCAATCATATAAAAAATTTTGTATTGTGAATACGAATTAATTTTATAATATTCATTGTATTTTACTCTAAACTATATAAGTAAAAATAATTGAAAATCAGGTATAAGTAAATAAATTTTGAAAATAAATTAGGATCAATTAACCTCATTCTTTAAACTTTTCTCCACTCCAGAGTAGGTGAGAATTAGTAAATTGAGATTGGACGGACCGAAAAAATTAGTATAAATATAATTTTTTAAATTTATAGGAGATTTTTCCCGCACTTAAATCCGTCGTGTGGATATTATAACCAGATAATAATCGACAGTAATTATTTTATTCCATAATAATGTAATTGTCTCTGCATCCTGATATTAATATGAGCATTATATTTGAGAATGGATCAAATAACTATATTGTTAAGCAACATCATGCTAAGGGTTTAATTTTGCATTGACATTCCCAACTACTAATCTTTGCCATATATTACAAGCATTTTACATGTATTTAATAATTTATACGTATCCATAAATGGTTTGTTTGGCACATGGATTAAAAGATAAGCATTCAAAGAATTAAATTAGTTACAAATACAGAAATGGTTTTTTTAGGTCTCCTTCAAATTTACAATTTTTCAATATACACCTATATCTCATATAACTTGAATTAACTTTAAAAATTAATTATAAAATATATATTAAATATAAAACTTTTGCACTCCTCTTTGTAAAAAATATATAATATAATGTAGCATTTTATTTTGGCTAATATAAATATTTCAGTAAAAAAAACAATAAATTAAAACTTTCTCATAATGTAGCATTTTATCGCGCGGTCTAACCGTTCTTCTAATCGCTTAAGTTGATTAGAGTAATAATTAACGAATTGATAGAGTTTGAATATTCAATAAACATTGTTATCATCAGTGCCAGAATCTCAACGGCCTTTGATATTACAAACGGTCTTGCTCTAAATTTTCTCTCTACGGTTTGCTAGATACAAGAATTTGTAAATATCAACAAATGCATAAAAAAAATGACTAATGAAGATATACACAAAGAAAAATCATACCTAACTAGGGGTGAAAACAGTATGGATAATATCCGATCCGTATTCGATCCATATTTGAGAAATTAGATGTGGATATCCGATATCTCACTACTACAGAAATGGTAATTCTACACTGCACATTGTATACAGTTTTGCCAATTTTATATGAAAACCGTGTAGCTCGAAGGTTTTTCTGAAAGCCCGAAAAGACCGCTGGAATCATACACTGATATTTATTAAAGAATCAGTGTCGAATTGTTTGGAAAAAAGGCCGTGTATGATTAATTAGAGAGCTACACGGATATTTAACAAATATCCGTGTAGGAATAGATACACGGATTGTTGATAATAAATCCGTGTAGAAAGATTACCATTGTACACGGTTCACTAGTACAAAAAACCCCTTCACCGACCATCAACCACCGACTGTTTTAATATGTAACAGTCGGTGTAGAGACTGCTGGTAAAATTGTAAATAAGAAGAACCTCAACACTGACTGTTCCACTACAAAAAACCGTCAGTGAACCAACACTGACTGTTTTCTGAAAAAACAGTCGGTGTTGCTAATACCCTACACCGACTGTTTTTTTAAAAAAACAGTCGGTGTTGAGAAGTCACCAACACTGACTTTTTTTTTAAAAACAGTCGGTGTTGCTCACACCCTACACCAACTGTTTTTTCTAAAAAAACAGTCGGTGTTGCTCCCAACCTACACCGAATGTTTTTCATAAAACAGTCGGTATTGAGCAGACGGTCAGTGTTTTCATTCTCTGAACATTTTATTGCGCGCGTTTCTTTCTTTCGATCAGCCGCCAAGCCCCTTCTAAATTTCAATTCCCTCTCCGAAATTTCAATTTGTGTTAAACCCTCTTACCCTCTCTCTCCAATCCAGAAAATTTCATAACCGGTCTCTCTCCGCCTCCGCTCTTCCTCTTTGAGACAAACCCTAAGAACCGCCCCGCTCCGCCTATCCTCAGCCCCGCTCGCTCAGCCCCGCTCAGTCCCCCTCAGCCCCGCTTAGTCCCGCTTCCTCCCTCCTGCCTCTCTTCATTCCTCAGCCTTTCCAAGGTAAATCGCACTAAACGAACAACTTTCTCCTCTTCTCCTACCAAGTCTGCTCCGACTACAGTGTTATCTCCCTCAGTGGACCCACCACGAGATCGGTTGGCCCCGCAGTGTACTTTTACAGTTTTAGTACCAATATCGGCACATTTTACTCATTCTCCGTCTCCGCGCGAAAAGGTACCATCTCGATACTTTATTTCCAGTTGTTTGGATTTTGTTTTCTTGATAGAATTTTGTCAATTTTGGATGCTCCGTACTGGGTACAGTTAGGTCATGGATTACTCGTGGATAGATAAAGGGGATGTCAGTGTAGCAGTTATTGTTAAAATTAAGCTGTCAGTGCTTGCTGATAGAAAGCTAATTTTAATATTTATATATATAGTCCGATTTATAACAAAGTTTTGATTTTGAGTTTCAATTATTTACAAGGTCTAACTAAAATGCATAATTATTAATTTGTTTGTGCTTGCCTTTTGTTTTGAAGTGTTAACAAGGTCTAACTAAAATTTTTACAAGGTCTAACTAAAATTTTTATTTACAAGGTCTAACTAAAATTTTAAATTAAGCTGTTAGTGCTTGCCTTTTGTTTTGAAGTGTTAACTAAACACTTTTGACTATTACTAAGGATTAATTATATGGACCCCACAGCTTAGAATTTTACCCAATTAATTTCATGTTTCAATCAATTTTTTTTCTATTTGCATGATGATAGTGATACTGGTAATGACGCACCAGCTGCAGATGGGACCAGTGGTTTTGAAAATTGAATATCTTTTAAACTTTCATGCAGCTGCTGATGTCTTGCTTTGGAGAAACAAGAAGATTTCTTCTAGTGTTTTAGGAGCTGCAGCTGCTTCTGGCTTACTCTCTAGGTATGTGCAAAAGATTTATCAGCTGCTAATTTCAGTATTTCACAAGGGCATAATTCACAAATGCACTGAAATTTACCCATATGCACTGAAATTCACTGAAATTTACCCATATTTCACATCGGCACTGAAATTCACAAATGCACTGAATCACAGCCGCTAGAATCTCACTTGTATCGTGAATCTCAACTGTCCATGCCACATGAATCACAGCCGCTAGTTTTTCAAATTATGCACTGTTTCAATTTAGCTAGTTTTTCAAAAGGCCTGATTAGCTGTGTCACTGGTTTCCACTTTACTTGAATTATTTCGCATCGATTGATGCTCGATTTGTCTATTGATTTTACTTGATCTATTCAGATGCTGGCTTTACACTGTAAGTTTCGGCCTTTTAAACTACTTATGTATTGAACCATCTTTGTTAGCAAATAAAGGAAAATTTGTAATTAGTAAACTGGTGATCAGTGCTGCTGCTGTATTCTAGGTATATTTTCATCATAAATTGTTGAAATTGTTGAATAATGTTAAATTACATTCAACTCAGTTTCCTTTAACTATTTTTTTTGTGACAATTGTAAATTTTGGGGTTTGTGAAAGGTCGGGTGAAGAGCAAGGTGTGTTTGGAGAAGGCAGCAGCCATCAAAACCAAAGTGGAGCGATCCCGGTAAATGAACAAATTCCCATTTATTTTGTATGGTACCAAACAATAGGCTTATTCCTTGATGTCAATGTTGGCTCAAAAATAAATTATGAGTTGAAATGTTAAATTATGTAATTACAGGGATGGATATAGAGGTGTACAATCCTTTATTCACTTCTGATGAATCGAGCGGTGAGGAGGAAGCACCACAAAAAAAGACGAGAGGTCGGACCACTTGTGCTAAGTTAGCAAAAAAACATTTACGTATCAAGTTCAACAAGCATGGGCATCCTAAGGGTTCAATGTTGAGCCAATACAAGACTTATGTGGCAAATGTGTCGAAAGAGAGATTTCCTATCACTATTCCGAATTGGAAGGCTATTGACAAGAAGTTGAAGGAAGAGTGTTGGGAGGAGATAAAGGTACAACGTTCAATTTAAAAAAAATTGCTATGAATATAATTTTACTTTTAAATGTTATGTAATTATTTGAAATGGTGTGCATTTTTCTTGATTCATTTTTCATATAGATTGAATATAATTAACTTTTCAATTTGTATTCATGCAGTGTGATTTACCGATAGAAAAATATACGCCGACGCAACTTCATGCAATAACACGACAATGGTGTGCATTTTTTTTGGACAACTTCTAAACTATTTATAAGAAATGCAATATATGTTGTTATGTTCATATGCATATTTTGTTAATGTGTTATATATGTAAATTTTGTTATAGTGTGTTTTTTTGTGAATGAAATATGAGTTATTGTTACACCAAAAAGGTATAGTACAAAGTTTCGGTACAGCAAGCTGTATCTTTTAACCTTAAATACACTTTTAGTTCAGACTGCAAGTATACAATCCTAGCACGTAGTATATTGTCGGGTATCGATCCACAGGACGGACGAAATAAATCGGATTCTACTTAGATTATATAGAAACTCTAGAAGTCTACAAAAGGTTGGTTTTGGTTTGTTTAAAGTTCTAAAGTTCAATGACAGTATTTAAAAACAGTAAAGTAAATTTTGGTTTGGTTTTGAATGAATAAAAAGGGGTTCCTAGGGTTTTAGACTTCGTCTCAGCTTTGCCTCAAGTGCCCGGTCCGTGCACTTTCATGCACGGGCCGTGTGTAATGTGCACGGTCCGTGTACTTTTATACACGGTCCGTGTGGCCCCTCGAGTTGATACAGCAGTTACTGATTTATGTATTGATTTCCTGTGCAAAGTTATTTTGGCCGTACCTAAGTCTATAATCCTCAACTCTCGTTTATTGCTTAATTGCTTGGTACGAAACTCAATTTATACTTTCTTAGGGTTCTTAAACTTCAACTCTCGTTCATTGGTTTAATTATCCTAAGTTATTTGTTGGTCTACTAAAGATAACCTTGATCTCTCGATACGAGGAAAACTTCGCCTTTCGGCTACCGCTTGGTTTCACCTCTCGGTTCACAAACCTATCTCAAATACTTAATTTGGTCGAAAGAATATCAAAGCCTTGAAATACCATCTAGATGTGCCCATACATCTAACGATAAACCATTCAATTCAAACGATTTCAACTAAGCAATAAAATACTACTCAACAAACAAGCACAAGATCCAATACAAATTCCAATAACTAGCAAGTAAAACAAAGCATTCAACTACATCTTAACCCTAGAAACTAAAGAGTTTAGCCTAACATAGAAAAACAGAAAATAAAACAAGAGATAATCAAGAAGTTCATGACAAAACTCGAAGAATCAAGAAGAGACGTCTCAAATCTCTCGATTTTCACCGTTTTCTTCTTCTCCAAGCCTAGCCGCCACTTCTCTCCTCTAGGGTTAGCTCTCAGATCTAGGATGAGCACCCAAATGCCCAGAATCTCGCTTTTAAAGCCTTCCATTCGCGACCTCTCCAGCTGGCCTCTGTTTCCAATTCTGGATTCTGTTTCCAGAAATGCCGTGTACGATCCGCACACAAGAGTGCACGGACCGTGTGCCTGTGTCTTGATAAGTGGGAGGTGTGCGGGTCGTGTGTGTCTTCAGTCTGTGGTCGGGCGGAGGGTATACGGTCCGCATGCAAGAGTGCACGGTCTGTGTATTATCCTTCAGATTCCAGATCCTTTCTCTTTTTTCGCCCGTTTCCTGCAACAAAGAAAGGAAGAGCAGCAGTACCACATCCTATAGATATTCAATGAAATACACACAGTTTTATGGGTTTTAGACACAGGTTTTAATGCAAAGTTCGGTCGGAATGTAGACAAAATAACGAGATATCAAATCCCCCCAAGTTGAAATCTTGCTTGTCCTCAAGCAGAAAATCCCAACTTAGGTATCGGGCTGGTTATTCCTAAATGCGAAAACGAAAAATTTGCATGATCTTGCTTTTGTTAAGAACTCGGAGAATCCTTTTGGATGATTTGGACTTTCCTTGATCGGTTTTGATTCACCTCACAACTTGACTAATGAACTTCATATTTCGAGATGCTTTAATATTTGCAAAAACTAGTTACTTGAATTGATCAATATATCATTATTTTACTGAAATTATGCCCTCGTTTGTGGTGATTTTTCATTTTTCGCCCCCCCAAGCTTGGAACAAGCTTAGGTTAGAAAGTCGCGGATTTCGTGTGTTGATGTATGCAAAAGTTCTTTTCTTTTCTATGTTTGGGAGACGAGCTCAAAGGCGCCCAACAGGACTTATTGCCAGTACTCTTATGTTCTCCATCTTTTCATTTATTTCCATCGCTTTTTGTTTTCTATTTTTCGCATACACCATGAATACACACATCCAATGGTATTCATTCATACCAATGGATATCCCAATCTTTCTTTATTTAAAAATCCCCATTTCCCTATTTGAAAGGCACAATTTAGTTTTAAAATGGTTTTCTCAATACAGTTCAACTTTTCATCTTTTCAAATTCTCAAAACATCTCATCCTATGCTATTCTTTGGTCAACTATGGGGTTATTTCCAATTTATCAAGGTAATCCAAATTATTTCCAAAAATTTTTACACAAGTCCCTAATTCTAGCAATCACACAAATTTATAGTCTAAAAATGCAAGAAGAGGTAAACATGTCCTAAATGCAAAGTAATCCTAAATGCAAAGTTCTCCCCCCCAAGCTTAGTCCGAGCATTGTCCTCAATGCTTCAAGACAGATAGAAAGAGAAATGTAAAGCTAGGGGAAAAGAAAACAAACCTGATCAGGGGTCGGGGCGCCAACGGCGCAACTCATCCTCAATCGACGTGAGCCGCACATCCTGCTGGCGCTGGATGTCGATCTGCTGTAGCTGAGTGGCTCTCATATCAGTCATGAGACGGTACAAGTCCTGAATGGTGGGGTCGGTGGGGTGAGAGGGGTGTGCAGCAGCGGAGGAAGAGGCATGCATCTGCTGGGAGAAGTCGGGAGCATCAGGCATAGGCTCATCAGCAAAAGGAGGAGGGTGTGGTGGTGACTCAGCCTCTCGTGGTCCGGTGTAAAGCCAAGTGCCCGTGTCAGTGAAGGAGAGGGGTGCCTCGAGTGGAAGCCGGTACTGAGTACCATCCGGCATGCGCCAGTAGTGTCTATCGCTGTGGCCGGCAGGGCCTTTCTTGGTCTTGATGAAATGGATCATACCGAATGCATCTAGATCTAGACTGGTGGGACCTTTGCATAGCTCATCGCCCTCAATGCGTAATCCAAGTCGCCCGGCGATGTAAGTGATGTAGGCACCGCATGAGATGACTCCCCCTATCTTTCTTGACTGCTGGATGGCCAGCCAGTGCCTAATCATGAGAGTCATAAAGTCAGGACGTACCAGGTCATTATCAGGGCGGAGCATGTGGTCCAACATGATGAGATCCTCGTTGTTGGCGCGGGAGACTGTCTCGCCACGAGCGTAGATAGTATGAGCGAGGGCGCGCTGAATGCAACGAAGGACTGGATGAGTGATGTTGCGGCCCTTGTAGTCCTTGTTGTCCGTTTCTGGTCGTGTCATGCCAGAGATTAGGTTCCAGAAGTGGTCCTTTGTCATATCTTGACGAAAGTAGAGTTCGTCAGTTTCGGGCTCGGGATGGAAACCGAACCAGGCGAGCAATGTAGGGAGCCAGACATGGTGAGTCTCATGACACATACAGAATTTGATGTAGGACTGGCCTTCATTGTCCGTCTTGAGCTGGAGGGATGAGAGGAACTCTTGGGTGAGCTTCTTGTAAGAGTCGACCTCAATGTCCCAGAAGGTAGGTGTGATGCCTATCCTCTCAGTGAGCCGGAGGAACTCATCTGCTACCCCCAATTCTTGGAGTGCGTCAAGGTCAATTCGGCGAGTATTTTCATACTTTCTTCGCCGTAGCACTTTGAGATAACCTAACATCCGACGAGTGGGGATTGGAAAGAAAATGGCTTCATATTCTTCTGCAGATTCAGTGTACTCACCAGAGGAGTGCTCGGAACTCTCACTATCGTAGCGTTCCGGCTCAGACGACTGTGGCTCGGGTGATGGTGGAGGTGTTGGTGTGCGCGGCCTGTCATTAGCGTGTTTGGAGCGGCATTCGCGATGCATGGTCCTTGGCTCTGGAAAAGTTATGTGCGGACCGTGTATTGAAGTGTACGGGCCGTGTGTGGACTTGGCTGTTTCTGGCAATGAGATGCACGGGCCGTGCAGAAAGATGCACGGACCGTGTGCGGCTAGGGTTTCGGCGAAACAGCAAGTGGGGAGATGGAGAGACGGGGAGAGAGAAGGTTCGCGTACCAATTTGCGTGAGACTGGTGAGGAGAAGGTCGCCCGGAGAAAGGGTTTCGGTTGTGAGATCGGGTTGATGGTGGATCGGCCGGAGAGAGGTGAGATGAGGGTTTCGGCGGTGGAGGAGATGGATCGGTGTTGTACTCGGTCTGCACCAATGGAGTTTTGAGAGAGAGGGAGAAGAGGGAAGTGAAGGAGAGAGTGGAAGAGGAGGCACCCGTATGAAGAAGACGGAGAATAAAAGGAAAGGGTTGGGTGTAACGCGCGCGGAAGGGGCGCGACCTTCCATCTGTGTCGGTTTGCGTGTGCACGGACTGTGCATGATTATGTGCGGACCGTGTACTCTTCTTCTCAGACTTAGTTCTTGTGCGGACCGTGTATGGATGTGTGCGGTCCGCGTGCTCTGATGAGTTCTGAATTCTTCCAACCTGATCTTTCTAAGTGCAAAACAAGAAAAATAAAAATTCATGCAAATGATAGAATTGAAAATATGCAGAAAACTAAAAAGAAATGAAACTAAGTAAAGTAAAAATGGCTTGGGTTGCCTCCCAAGAAGCGCTTGTTTTAGGTCTCGAGCTTGACCACCTATCTCTAAGGCTCGGCAGTAGCGGGGTCAGAAAGAGTCTGAACAAACCGCTCGTTTTGTGAGTGATCAGCGATGTAGTGCTTGAGACGCTGACCGTTGACCTTGAAGGTCCCGCATTCTTCATTCCCAATGTCAATTGCACCGAAAGGATACACCTTATTCACCTCGAATGGGCCGGACCATCTAGACTTGAGTTTACCTGGAAAAAGCCTTAATCTAGAATTAAATAAGAGTACAAGATCTCCTTCCCTGAATTTGCGAGGTGCGATGCGCTTGTCATGAACTCGCTTGGTCCTTTCTTTGTAGATCCTTGCATTCTCATAGGCGTGTAGACGCATTTCCTCCAACTCGTGCAAGTCAAGGATGCGTTTCTCTCCAACTGCTAGTATGTCCATGTTGATTGCTCGCGTGGCCCAAAATGCCTTGTGCTCAATCTCCACCGGCAAGTGACACGGCTTTCCGTACACCAGTTTGAAGGGGCTCATGCCAATCGGTGTTTTGAAGGCAGTTCGGTAGGCCCACAGTGCATCGCTCAATTTCAATGCCCAATCCTTCCTTGTCCTTGCAACAGTCTTCTCCAAGATAGACTTGATCTCCCTATTGGAAATCTCAGCTTGACCATTAGTTTGAGGGTGATAAGAGGTAGATACCTTATGCGTGACCCCATGTCGGCTCAGAAGACTGTCGAATTGTCGATTGATGAAGTGCTTGCCCCCGTCACTGATAACGGCTCGAGGCACTCCAAAGCGAGGGAAAATGATCTCTGTGAACAGCCGCTTCACTGCATTTGAATCGGCTTTGTGACACGCCACCGCTTCAACCCATTTGGACACGTAGTCCACTGCTACCAAGATATACTCATTCCCGCGAGATGACGGGAACGGTCCCATAAAATCAATGCCCCAGACATCAAAGATCTCCACCTCAAGAATGGAGTTAAGAGGCATCTCACTCCGCTTGGTTATGTTACCGGTCCTCTGACATTGATCACAAGCGAGAACAAAAGATCTTGCATCTTTAAAAAGAGAGGGCCAATAAAAACCAGATTGTAAGACCTTAGCAGCTGTCTTGGAGAACGATGCATGTCCTCCGTAAGCGGATGAGTGGCAGTGTGCAAGAATGGAACGCGTCTCTTCATGTGGAACACAGCGTCGGAATATGTTATCGACTCCAACTTTGAAAAGGAAAGGTTCCTCCCAAAAGTAGTACTTGGCATCTGTTTTGAACTTTTTCCTCTGCTGGTAGGTCATTGTGGCAGGCAACACCCCGGAAGCAAGATAGTTCGCGAAATCTGCATACCAAGGGGCTGTCTGGATGGAGAGTACACGGTCCGTGTATGGGTATGTGCGAGCCGTGTGTTGAAGTGCACGGACCGTGTGATGGTCTGTGCGGACCGCATGCTGGGCGTCCAGAGAGCAGATGGATAGGAGTTGTTCGTCGGGAAATGAGTCATTGATTGGCAGGTTGACATTGCCTTCATCTTCCCAGCGAAGTCGGGATAGATGGTCTGCCACAGAGTTTTCGATTCCCTTCTTGTCCCTAATTTCAAGATCAAACTCCTGCAAAAGAAGAATCCATCTAATCAATCTGGGTTTTGCGTCTTTCTTACTCAAAAGATACCTGAGTGCGGCATGGTCCGTGTAGACGATGATTCTTGAGCCAACCAAGTACGATCTAAACTTGTCAAGGGCAAACACAATGGCGAGAAGCTCTTTCTCGGTTGTTGTGTAGTTCATCTGGGCGGGGTCTAGCACCTTGCTAGCATAGTAAATAGCGCACGGCTTCTTGTCTTTCCTCTGCCCAAGAACTGCCCCAACTGCATAGTCGCTCGCATCAACATGAGCTCGAATGGTAAGGACCAGTCGGGTGGCTGCAAGATAGGTGCTGAGATGAGCGCTTCCTTCAAACTGCAAAAAGATTTGACACAATCATCTGTAAAAACAAAGTCAGAATCCTTAATGAGTAAATTGGTCAGTGGTTTTGCTATCTTCGAGAAGTCTTTGATGAAGCGGCGGTAGAATCCCGCATGACCTAGAAAGCTTCGAACTCCCTTCACATTTGTTGGGATGTCAAGCTTCTCTATCACCTCAATCTTCGCCTTGTCAACTTCAATCCCCTTTGAAGTGACAACATGTCCTAGAACAACACCTTCTTGGACCATGAAGTGACATTTCTCCCAATTGAGAATAAGATTCACTTCTTCGCATCTATGCAAAATCTTACACAAGTTAGATAAACATGAATCAAAGGAAGTACCATACACAGAAAAGTCATCCATAAAAATCTCGACCTCTTTTTCAATGAAATCAGAAAAGATAGCCATCATGGCTCTTTGAAAGGTCGCTGGTGCATTACAAAGTCCAAAGGGCATCCTACGGTATGCATAGGTACCATATGGGCATGTAAAGGTAGTCATTTCTTGGTCCTGTGGATGGATGGGAATTTGGAAAAAACCAGAATAACCATCGAGATAACAAAAGTAAGAATGATTTGCAAGCCTTTCAAGGAGTTGGTCAACGAAGGGCAATGGAAAGTGATCCTTGCGCGTGGCTGTGTTGAGCTTCCGGTAGTCTATGCACATCCTTTAGCCGGTCACGACTCGCATTTGGATCAGCTCATCCTTGTCATTTTTCACTACCGTCGCCCCTCCTTTCTTTGGCACCACGTGGACAGGGCTCACCCACTTGCTGTCAGAAATAGGGTAGATAATACCTGCTTCAAGAAGTTTTAAAATTTCTTTCTTTACTACCTCTTTCAGATTGGGGTTGAGCTGTCTTTGGTGCTCCACAGATGGCTTGTGATCATCTTCTAGCAAAATTCTGTGTGTGCAAATTGTCGGGTCGATTCCCTTCAAGTCCTTGATTGAGTATCCGATCGCGCCTTTGTGAATTTTCAATTTCTCCAATAGCTTGGCGGTCTGATCGTGATTTAAACCTGCATTTACAATCACAGGACAAGACTTGTCTGGGCCTAGGAACTCATACCTGAGGTTAGCTGGAAGGGGCTTCAGTTCAGGAGTGGGTTGCTCTGTCTGGGTAGGTGCACGGTCCGTGTGAGAAGTGTGTGGTCCGTGTACTGCACCTGCATCTGTGTGTGCATTGTGCGCCCCGTGTGCTTCAGTCTCCAGTTTCTCAGACACTGGTACACGGTCCGTGTGAGAAGTGTGCGGACCGTGTGTAGTTTCCTCCAGACTGTCAAATGTTGCTTCTGCTGCACAAATTGACTCCAACTCGCTTGTTTCAACCTGCATTTCAGATAAAAATTCATTGTGGTACCTTAGCGAGTTGTTGAATTGCTCCAGAAAGTTCTCTTCCGCCAATTCTGCCAAACACTCTTCGATCGCATCAATCCTAAAGCAAGATTCTTGAGAAGGGTATTTCATGGCTCGGTCGATTTGGAAGCTGACTTTCTCGTTCCCGATGTTCAGTGTGAGAGTCCCTTTGTGCACATCAATGATTGCACCAGCTGTTCTCAGAAAAGGCCGTCCCAGAATGATAGGGACTTCTTTGTCTTCTTCCATCTCCATGACAACAAAGTCGGCTGGCACATAGAATTTACCAACCTGCACTGGCACGTCTTCCACTATGCCGAGTGGAAGTCTAACAGAAGAATCTGCCAACTGCAGGGTCATTCGTGTGGACTTGAGCTCGCCTACACCCATTCGATCATATATTGTGCGTGGCATGAGACTCACGCTAGCCCCCAAGTCGCATAGGGCTCTCTTGATCGTGGCTTTTCCGATTGTGCAAGGAATAGAGAATTTGCCTGGGTCTTCTAGTTTCGGCGGGAGCTCGTTTCTCAAAATTGCACTGCACTGTTCCGTGAGTTTCACCGTCTCACGTCCCCCCAAGCTTCGCTTGTTGGAGAGGATATCCTTGAGAAATTTCGCATAGGTAGGCATTTGGGTCAAGGCATCGGTGAATGGAATGGTGATGTGCAATTGTTTGATAACTTCAACGAATTTGGAGAATTGTTCGTTGAGTCTAGTCTCAGCTAACCTCTGAGGGAAGGGAACAGGCGGCCGATAGGGTGGCGGTTTCTCGGCTCCTTTACCTCTCTGTCTGTCAGAATCATCTTGCACGGGCCGTGTACTATCTGTGCGGTCCGTGTGCACAGTAGTTTCAGTGGGTCGTGCGAGTGGTGTAAGGTCGGATGGTGGTGAGACAATTTCTTCAACTAGTGGGGTCTGCACGGTCCGTGTAACCTCTGCATGGTCCGTGTACTTGGCAACTGGTGGGTCAGTGGGCATGGCTGGTCCTTGATAACTGGTCCCGCTTCGCAAGGTGAGTGCCTTAGCCTCTCCTCTCGGGTTTACCTCTGGTTGGCCGGGAAGCTTACCAGGTTGCGGTTGGCTTGAGGAGCTTTGTCCCAATTGTGCTTCCATCATCTTGTTGTTTAGAGCAGCCATACCTGCCAACTGAGCATTCATTGCTTGCATCTGCTCGAACATCATTTGGTTCATCTTCCCTTGCTCGTGCATGAAGTCCCTCACAGCGGGAGCAACATACGGCTTGGGTGGAACAGAATGAGGTGGGCGGTTGTTCGAGTTGTTGAAGTTGGCATTGTGGTAGAAGTTGCGGTTGTTGTTGTTGTTGCTCGAAGAATTGTTGAAAGGGGGAGGGTTGTTGAAAGAATTGTTGTTGTAAGAGGGGTTCTGCTTCCATCTCCAGTTTTGTTGCTCAACCGGATCCTTGGAGTAAGTTCGGTTGAATGGAGGTTTGGGGAAGTAAGATGGCTCGCTGTTGAGAGAATTGACCTGTTCGGTCTCTTCATCATCCCTCTGTGCCAATGGGCAATGCTCGTAGGAATGCCCCTCCCCACACATGGCACAAGACTCCGGCTGTGATTGGTGGTTCCCAACAGACTTGACACTCATCTTGTCGAAAGCCTTCTGCATGGCATCCATCTTGGCGGTAAGAGCCGTGATCTGATCGACTTCAAATCGGCCGCCTCCTCCAGGTCTGGAATTGTCGCGGCCGGACCACTGTTGGTTTTGAGCCATGCTGTCGATTAAGTTCATCGCCTCTTGAGGCTCTCTTTCCATTAAGGCTCCACCTGCAACAGCATCAACAGATGTGCGAGTGCTCTCTGTTAAACCATCATAGAAAGTTTGGATCAACAACCAGTCTGGTATACCATGGTGTGGACAAGAATATTGTAACTCCCTAAACCTCTCCCAGGCTTCGTTTAGGGGTTCATCAGACCTTTGCCTAAAGCTGGTCAGTTGGGTTCTTACCTTGGCGGTTCTTTTGTGGGGAACAAATCTGGTCAAAAACATTTTGGACAGTTCCCTCCAAGTGTTAATGGAATCCCTAGGTAGTAACCCCAACCATTTCTTTGCTTTGTCCCTAAGTGTGAAAGGAAACAATGCAAGTCTAATGTAATCAGATGTTGCCCCATTGGTCTTAATTGTGGTGCAACATTCAAGAAAAGTCTGAAGATGAGCGTGTGGATCCTCGTGATCCAAACCATGGAAGGTGTTATGCTGCACTATGTTGACAACACCTGGATTGAAGTTGGGTTGTTGTCCCACGATTCTTGGCAGTCTGATTGCACCTCTCACATCCCCAGATCTCGGCACGTTGAAATCCTTCAGAGTTCTCAGGATGAAGTCAGCTGCATCATCGTCAGAGTCGCGGTCACCATGCGGCTCCTCCTCTTTCCTCCCCGTTTTGGCTCATGTCTCTGTCTGGATCCGAGTGTACGGACCGTGTGTCTGCTGTGCGGTATGTGTGAGGAAGTGGTTGTCCAGCGGCTGAGTGCACGGACCGTGTATCAAGTGCACGGACCGTGTGCGGAGGAGGTTGTGCAGAAGTTGCTGTGTTCTGGTTCTGGTTCTGAGTCGGATCGGGAGGTACTTCCGTGTTGGAAGGTTGCCCTTTACTCCTCAGGTTGTATGGAGGTTCCAGCTTGCTCGTGCGGTAAGAGAAAAATAAAAAGAGAAAGATTTAAGTTAAAATCCAGAATTTAGCAAAAATAAGCAAAAATAAGCAAAAATCCAAAATTTTTCAATGCCGTCCCCGGCAATGGCGCCAAAAACTTGTTACACCAAAAATGTATAGTACAAAGTTTCGGTACAGCAAGCTGTACCTTTTAACCTTAAATACACTTTTGGTTCAGACTGCAAGTATACAATCCTAGCACGTAGTATATTGTCAGGTATCGATCCACAGGACGGACGAAACAAATCAGATTCTACTTAGATTATATAGAAACTCTAGAAGTCTGCAAAAGGTTGGTTTTGGTTTGTTTAAAGTTCTAAAGTTCAATGACAGTATTTAAAAACAGTAAAGTAAATTTTGGTTTGGTTTTGAATGAATAAAAAGGGGTTCCTAGGGTTTTGGACTTCGTCTCAGCTTTGCCTCAAGTGCCCGGTCCGTGCACTTTCATGCACGGGCCGTGTGTAATGTGCACGGTCCGTGTACTTTTATACAAGGTCCGTGTGGCCCCTCGAGTTGATACAACAGTTACTGGTTTCTGTATTGATATACCTATAGAAAATAGCCGGTGTTGGTGCCTACACTGACGGTTATTTATCCGTCAGTAAAGATATACCTATACCGGCGGCGCCATCACTGACGCCTTAACAACAGTCGGTGTAGGGGTTTTTTGTACTAGTGGTTCTTAAGCATAAATATCCGTGTATGATTTGTTAGAGAGCTACACGGATTGTTAAGTATAAATCCGTGTAGAAAAGTGTAGGGTTTTGGTATAAAAGGCCTTCTTCCCGCGCTGTATAAAAGCCCTTCTCCTTCCAGCGCCGTTTTGATCAAGTAATTCAACAAACGGAAATGTTAGTGAAATTTGCAATTCATAAGTAAATCAAGGTTCTCCTGTATTATCTTAGGAAGTGAGAAAGACCGGTTTTCTTTACTGATCAACTTTGACAATCATTTTCATGGTTAATAATTGGAATTTTGATTTAGGTTTATCAATTATGCAAGATCGCTTATCTATCAAGATAAGTCGCTATCTTTGGAGCTCATCTATCAAGACGAGCGATGTGATATAATTGATAACCTACATCTCGACTTCACTTCTGGCATGTATATCTCCTTCATCTCTGGCATGTATTTTTCGTTTCTTCCTCTAATTTTCTGTTACTTATTGTTGCTTACTTACTCATTATTTTCTTTTTATTTACAGATTGTGATGAACTTTCCGATGGACAGCATGTGATGAATTTCATTTTCTTTTTATTTTCACTATATTTTATTTGACACTTGAAAAGAACATGTTTTTTCTTAGTTAGGTTCCAAAGAAATGGGTAAAACTAACTTTCAATAATAAAACATGTTCTTTAAATTAAATCATGTTTTGATCACTTGTTTTTGGCGGTGTCGAAATGGCATGTCGCAGTGCATTGTTGTTTAATTTCTTACACAAACCCCCTTTGAATAAGATGTGGTTTGCGAAAGAATTTGAACAACAACGTAAGAACACTGCAACATGTCCATTTCGACATCGCCAAAAACAAGGAACTAAAACATAATTTAATTTTCAGAAAATGTTTTATGAGGAGGGTTCAAATGCCTCCATTTTTAAAAACTTTTAAAACTCAAAATTTAAAACTAAAAAATCAAAATAAAACCATTGGATATGATCTACATCATTTTGTCTATGCACGTATAAAAAATTATGACATTTCAATTTTGTTTTGGTTGTCATCAAGAGCTTGTAATAAATGTACTAATGTGGATAATTCTACACGTTGATTTTTCAACTTATTGATTCACATAAAAACAAAATCAAAATGTGATAATTTTTTATGAGCACATAGATAAAATGTTGTAGATCATATCTAACGGTTTTATTTTGACTTTTAAGTTTTAAATTTGGAGTTATTAAAGTTTTTAAAAATGGAGGCATGGTGGAGGCACACAAAATGGAGGCATTTGAACCCTCCTCATGTTTTATTAGTTGAAAGTTAGTCTCACCCATTTCTTTGGAATCTAACCAAGATAAAGCCTGCTCTTGTAAGGTGTTAAATAAAATATGAATTTATGCATATTAGTAATGTTTTATTAGTGAATTTAGTAATTTTTGTGAATTTTAGTAATGTTCTAGTAATGTTTTATTAGTGAATTTAGTAATTTTTGTGCTGTAATTGTAAATAAGGAGTTGAATTTATGAATTTTGTAATGCTAATATGAATTTATGAATTTTGTAATGCTAAGTATAATTTTTGTGCTGTAATTGGAAAACTGGATGTCAAAATTATCCGGAAAACTGGATGTCAATGAATTGACTAGTTGGCAATGAATTGAGATATGATACTCTACTCTTTCACTTGACCAAAGACAAGCACTTCAGGATATCAGCATTTTAGCTTTACACAAACTAGGCATTCGATACTGAATTTTGTAGCAAAACTGGCTAGCAAAACTGGAGGCTAGCCCAGAACCAAAAATTTACCTAAAAAATATATAAGCTATTCCTACACAGATATTCAACTAAAAACCGTGTACAAACAGTAATTGTACACGGATATTTGTTGAATATCCGTGTTGGAATAGCTACACGGATTTTTTTTTGTAAATCCGTGTTGAAAGACTAGCATTGTACATGGTTCTTAAGTATAAACATCCGTTTATGATTTGTTAGAGAGCTACATGGATTGTTAACTAAAATCCGTGTAGAAAAGTCTTTCTAGGGTTCTGATTACTAAAAGGCCTTCTCCTTTCCAACGCCGTATAAAAGGCCTTCTCATTCCAGCGCCGTTTTGATCGAGCAATTAGTACTCGATCTCTCTGTGTTATATTGAAGGTTGATCTGAGATATTTGAAGTTTGTATTTTCTCCTCTCTATCTTTCTAATTAAGGTTAGTATATATATATTCTGTTTCTTCCTCTAATTTTTGTTACTTATTGTTGCTTAGTTACTCATCATTTTTTTTTATTTACAGATCGTGATGAACTTTCCAATGGACAGCATGTGATGAATTTAATTTTCTTTTTATTGTCACTATATTTTATTTGACACTTTAGAAGAACAAGTTTTTTCTTGGTTAGGTTCCAAAGAAATTGGTAAAACTAACTTTCAATAATAAAACATGTTCTTAAAATTAAATCATGTTTTAATCCCAAGTTTTTGGTGGTGTAGAAATGGCATGTTGCAGTGCATTGTTGTTTAATTTCTTACACAAACCCCCTTTGAATAAGATCTGGTTTGCAAAAGAATTTAAACAACAACGTAAGAACACTGCAACGTGTCCATTTCTACATCGCCAAAAACTTGGGACTAAAACATAATTTAATTTTCAGAAAATGTTTTATTAGTTGAAAGTTAGTCTGACTAATATCTTTGGAACCTAACCAAGATAAAGCATGTTCTTGTAATTAAATAAAATATAGTGAATTTAGTAATTTTTATGCTGTAATTGTAAATAAGGAGATGAATTTATGAATTTTGTAATGCTAAATATGAATTTATGAATTTTGTAATGCTAAGTATAATTTTTGTGTTGTAATTGGAAAACTGGATGTCAAATTATCTGAAAAACTGGGGGTAAACTCAATATTGAATTTTGTAGCAAAACTGGAGGCTAGCCCAGAAAAAAAAATGTAAAAAAATATATAGGACCATCATACACGGATATTTAACTAAAAACTGTGTACAAATAGTAATTGTACACGGATATTTGTTGAATATCCGTGTAGGAATAGATACACGGATTTTTTTTTATAAATCCATGTAGAAAAGATTAGTATTTACACGGTTCTTAAGTACAAATAGCCGTGTATGATTTGTTAGAGAGCTACACTGATTTCTTAACTAAAATCCGTGTAGAAAAGTCTTTGTAGGGTTTTGGTATAAAGGGCCTTCTCCTTCCGGCGCTGTTTTTTTTATCAAGTAATTAATACTGTCCCTCTCTCTCTCTGTATTGAATGCTGATCTGATTTCTGCAAAGGCTAGCAGCTGGGATTATCTGAGATCTTTGAAGTTTGTATTTTCTCCTCTCTATCTTTCTAAGATTAGTGTATATATATATATATATATATATTTTTTTTTCTTTTCTTCCTTTATGTTACTTATTATTACTTATTTAGGTCATGTGTAATTAGTGTATTGTTGTCCAATAACCGACCTATTGATGCTTTTAGGTCCTTGTCTGTTCAAAATTAATCCAATAGGGATTAATTTTGGATAGTCCCCGTTTTGGGACTGCTCTTTGAATATTGGGTCTCATTTAGGATGTGAACACAAATTAGCGGGATTTAATTAGTAATTGAGGAAAGTTCGACAGTATTTTCCCTTATTGCTCCTACGAGTATGTGGTTTGTACGCATACTTAGGGAGTTAAGGGGAAATGCTGCCGAATTTTTCTCAAATACTAATTAAATCTCGCTAATATGTGTTCACATATGGGACATAGTATTCAAAGAGTGGGTTAGGATTGTAAACCGGCCCTTTGTAAGCCTAGAATTTGGTACAATTTATATGTTGACCATGATTAATTGAAATCATTTTTTAATTTAATTTACAGATGGATCGAAGTTGGATGAATGAATTGTGACATGATAGTGAAGAATATTTGGGTCGCGTTGATGAGTTCATAAAATTCGCTGAGAGTTATAGAGTGAAGATGAAGGAAGCTGACATTTTGTGTCCTTGTAGAGATTGTAAATTTTTTTTAAGATTTAGGGACTCCGAAGAAATTAGAGCTCATTTGATTTGTCATGGATTTAAGAAAAGATATATATGTTGGTTCATGCATGGTGAGAAATTTGGGAAAAGTAGTTGTACCAATAAGAATTCTAACCGTTGTGAAGAGAGCGATGAGAATGTAGAAATTTTTGATAATTTTGAACTTGATTTCAGTGATGATGATGAGAATGTCAAAAATTTTGATAATGTTGAACTTGGTCGCAACAACGATGATGAGCTGGAGATGAATATTGATGAAAATGTAGTACACGAGTATATTGATAATCTGGAGGACATGTTACATGATGTGGAAGATGAAATTAGTGATAAAAATTATGATAAATTTCAGTATTTGTCTAATGAGACCAAAAAACCGTTGTATCCTAGGTGTACCAAATTTACGAAACTGTCAGTTGTGTTGAAATTATTTAACTTGAAAGCAGACAATGGTTGGAGCGATAAGAGTTTCACGTCCTTATTAAAGCTTTTAGGAGAAATGCTCCCAGATAACAACGAGTTACCCCGTATAATATATCAGGCGAAGAAGTTGATATGTCCAGTGAGTTTGAAGATCGAAAGAATACATGCATGTCCGAATGACTGTGTATTGTATCGTAATGAGTACGAGGCCATGCATGTTTGTCCTAAGTGCGGTCTTTCTCGGTATAAACGTAAGGACCAGGACACTACTGATTGTGACGACGACAGAAAGGGCCGGCCTCCGGCTAAGGTGTTGTGGTATTTTCCGATAATACCAAGATTCAAACGGTTATTTGCAAATCCCAAAGATGCGAAATTATTGCGTTGGCATGAAGAAGGGCGCAAAAAGGACGGTAAACTAAGACACCCGGCTGATTCTCCTCAGTGGAGAAATTTTGATAGACATTTCAAAGATTTTGGTTCCGAGATGAGAAACCTCAAGATTGTGGTGAGCACCGATGGAATGAGTCCGTTTGGAAGCATGAGCAATCGGCACAGTACTTGGCCGGTTCTTTTAGCTATCTACAATCTTCCTCCTTAGTTGTGTATGAAACGCAGGTATATAATGATGTCATTACTAATCCAAGGACCCAGACAACCCCGAAATGACATAGATATATATCTCACACCATTAATTGAGGACCTCCAAAAATTGTGGCGTGATGGCGTCCCGGTGTGGGATGCATATAGCAAAGAGACCTTTAACTTGTGGGCCATGGTGTTTTGCACCGTAAATGATTTTCCCCCGTACGGGAATTTATCGGGTTACACTTGTAAAGGAGCAAAAGTGTGCCCTATCTGTGAAGATGATACGCAGGTGCTGAGGTTGAAGAATTGTCAAAATAATGTATTTATGGGGCACCGTAGGTTTCTTCCAATTAATCACCCATATCGTAAGAAGAAGGCGGCATTCAACGGGAAAGTTGAGCTTGGAGTGGCTAGTCGTCCATTAGATGGGAAGGGTGTCTTCAAGCATGTTAAAAACCTTGTTGTTGTGTTTGGAAAGTGTGGCACAGAACCACCGAATAATATTTGGAAAAAGAGGTCCATATTTTGGAACCTACCTTACTGGGAATATTTAGAAGTGAGACATTGCATAGATGTCATGCATGTTGAAAAAAATGTCTGCGACAGTTTGACTGGTTTACTATTGAACATTCCGAGAAAGACTAAAGATAGTATCAAAGTTCGAAAAGACATGGTAGAAATGGGAATACGACCCGAGCTTGCACTGCAGGAGAAAGGGAAGCGCACATACCTACCCCCCGCAATGTGCACAATGTCGAAGAAAGAGAAAACAAGCTTTTGTGAATGCCTTCGTAGTATTAAGGTCCCATCAGGGTATTCTTCGAATATTAAGAAGCTGGTGTCGATAAAGGACCTAAAATTGGTCGGTCTGAAATCTCACGACTGTCATATTTTATTGACACATATGATTCCTGTTGCAATTCGGGGGTTTTTACCAAAGCCCGTTCGTCAAACCATTACGAAGCTTTGTTTTTTCTTCAATGCAATAAATTCTAAAGTGATAGACCCTCTAATACTGGACTCTTTGCAAAAGGAAGTCGTCGCTACTATTTACCAACTTGAGATATATTTTCTGCCATCTTTTTTCGATGTTATGGTTCACCTTGTTGTTCATCTTGTGAGAGAAATCAAGATTTGTGGTCCCGTGTTCCTGCGGTATATGTATCCATTCGAGAGATACATGGGCATTTTGAAAAAATAAGTAAGGAACCCACATCGACCCGAAGGTAGCATTGTAGAAGGATATTCCACGGAAGAGGTGATTGATTTTTGCACCAACTACATGACCGGTGTCTGTCCTATTGGCATTCCAAAGTCTCGGTATGAGGGAAGGCTCCAAGGAGTCGGGACAATTGGGTTGAAAGCCATAGTTGCTGATAGAGATGAACTACAAAAGACACATTTTTTGGTACTACAGCACATGACAGATGTTGCTCTCTATATAGATGAGCACATGACAATCCTTCAACAAGAGTACTACACGAGAAGTCGGAAGTGGCTTACCAACGAGCATAATCGTTCATTTATAGGATGGCTGAGAGAAAGAGTGAAGTCACACCCCGATAGGAGGCCCGTAAATGAAATTGTTCGACTGCTGGGCGAAGGACCCCAATTGTTGTTAGAACATTCCAAGGATACGAAATTAACGGATATACATTTTACACTAAATCCCAAAGTGATAAGAGCACGATGCAAAATAGTGGGGTGACGTTGGTGGTGACGTCTCAAGAATTCAGTAGATCCGGAGATTCCCGGCCCGTAATAGCATCAAAGTCGTATTATGGCGTTATTGAAGAAATTTGGGAGCTCGTTTACAGTCCTCACCTTAGCATTCCCTTGTTTCGGTGTCAATGGGTCGAAGACCGGGGTGTTAAAGTTGATAACGACGGGTTCACACTCGTTGATTTTAAGAAAGTTGGGTATGTTGATGATCCGTTTATACTCGCCAAGCAAGCAACCCAAGTCTTTTATACCACTGACTCGAGTGATAATAGGTGGAGCGTCATCCTATCTGGGAAAAGAAGGATTGTTGGGGTAGGAAACATCGTCGACGAAGAAGAGTCAAAATAATGATGATTTACATAGGGTTTTGGCTTAGGTTTTGCATATTTTCTCATACTTATTTTATGTTTTATTACAGAAAACAGGTTTTGAGACTATTTTACATCAAATGGAATAAGAATCGGGTCAATCGGATCAGCGATGCTTATCGACGAAGTCTCTGTTACGGTCCGTATTGCCTAATACGGACCAAGCCTAGCACAAACCAGGAGATAGCGTGAGAAGCACTAAAACCCTCAGTGACAAGGTCCTAATACGGACAGTATCACCTAATACGGACCGTAACCGAAGGCGCCCTTTGGAAAATAACTGCCGACAGCTGTATCCAGATCAGTTTCTTAGCCCCTACTCAACCTCCAGATGTCCCTCCACTCCTATATAAGGCCCCTGGGCAGAAGAATAACTCATCTTTGTAATTAGGGTTAGATTTGATTAAAGTAAGAAGAGAGGAGTGCTTGTAACTATGCCGTTCCGCGGCTAAGTTCCTTTTCTTAGGGCTAGGCAGTAAACCTTGTTACTCTTGATGTTTTGATATATATATTTCTGTTGATTATGATTTCTTATTGTTGAATCGAAATGCTTTTGTGATTTACTATCTCTTCATCTAACTTCAATGATCTAGTTTAGTCCATTAGGGTAGTGACAGTGCTTTAATGGTAAGAGAAACTATTTGTATGAATTAGCCTCGTTGAGATCTATTAGGTTTATGTGAAGAAAACATTAGCGGGGAAACCATAAACCAGACCAACAAAATGCGAACCAAGTTCCATCACTTGCGTAAGGAAAATCGCAGTGATCTATGTAGTAATTTGGGTATTTAAGAGATCAGTTATTTGCGTAAGAAAACTCACAGTGTCCTATGTAGAATCTCGATGAAAGATCTGTCATTCTTGCATAACATAAATCGCAGTGACCTATGTAGTGTCTTTCATAAAACAACAACAGGAAATCAGACGCAACAGGAATATATTATCAAGGCGGATTGAGTAGCAATGGTGTGCCGAAACCCTAGGAATTCTCATCTCTATCTTTATTTTAATTACTTTTAATTGCTTCCTAATTTACATTGATCACAACAACATCTCTCAATTTTCAGATTTCGTCTAGCCTTTCGAAAGATTGTGATTCGATCGCTCAAAACTCTGAACCAATATTCCCTGTGGATCGACCTCGAATATACTACTCGATAGGATTATGCGCTTGCAGTCCGAACCGATAGCATTTCCGAGTTTATAAATATTAAAAGAAACATTTCTCTCTTTTGAGTGATCACCAGTTCGACGAAATACCTTCGTTTTGTACCGACGTGCAAACGGAGGTAGCCTCAATTAAAGAACAAGACGAAGCAAACTACATGCGATCCGACCACAATGAAGGAATATGGGCCGAATGTAATGTGAAATTAGCAGACAAAAAGAGAAAAAGGAAAAAAAAAGCCAATGTATAATATTTATTTTGTTTAGAAATAACTTTTTAATTATCTTGTTTAGAAACAACTTTCAAATAATATTCTAGTTAAAATATATCTATTTCAAAACATCATAATAGCTTTTACATATTAGTTCAAATATTAAAGATTAGTAAAATAATATTTCTAGTTAAAATATTTCTATTAGGATTTAAATATTAGTTGAAATATTAAATTTCAGTAAAAAAATATTTCTATTTCAAACATTTCGAGTTCAAATATCAAATATTAGTTCAAATAATACGTATACTTATTTATTATCAGTTTAAGGGTTACATTTTATAGTAATTTATTATCAGTTTAAATAATATAAAAAATAACAAGTTAAACCACTTAATATTTTCAATTATTTCACACACGGCCTTTTAGTTAATAATACGTGTAGGAATAGTATCGTACACGGATTATTAACTAAAATCCGTCTCAAAATGAGGCGAGCTACACGGCTTTTTAACGAAAGGTCCGTGTAGAAAGGGTAATCACACACGGATGTTAGAGTAAACGTCCGTGTCTAAAGGGTTCAGGGTTTAAGGGGGAAGGGGAGCTCCACGGATTGTTAAGTTAAAATCCGTGTAGAAAAATATAGGGTTTTGGTATAAAAGGCATTCTCCTCCCGGTGCCGTTTTGATCAAGTAATTCTGATCAAAAAAAATTAAGAATAGAAAAGGAAAATAATTTTGTGCTATTCAGATTATGGAAAATCCTAATCCTGCGGGAAATCCCAATCCTCCAAAAAATCCGTGTATAATCTGACCATGTGGACGAGGTGATAAATGTCCTAACTGCGGGAAGAAGGGTCTCAGGACTCCCATAATTTAGTGGCATGATGTACCCCCGCCACCTGTGATTGAAGTCTCTTCTCATTCAGAATCTGAATCGGATCCTGATTCTTATGAAGGTGATTCAGATTCTAGTTCTGATGACCCTTACGGTCCACACGGTCTTATTGATGATCCCAAAAGTTTGGTTAAGGTTGAGAAGAAGCAAGAGAGTATGGGAAAATATAAACAAGAAAGGAGGCAAGCGTGCAAGATACTTTCCTGAAAAGAGAAAAAGGAGAAGCAATTAGTGAGAAAGAATAGTTTTTTAATTAGATAGAGACTTATGTTTGTTATATATTTTATGTTTTTCAAAAAATGGTATTAAGTGATGTATCCAGTAACTATCCCTATGTTATTAATATATAAAGTATTTTTATTTTTATTTCTCTTGAACTCTATTTTATTTAATTTCTTTTGTACTATTCACGTTTTTTGAACATTATAACACTTTCCAAATTTGATTTTATGATGCAGATAGGGTCTTTCTACACGGACGTTTAGATAGGGTCTTTCTACACGGACGTTTAACTAAAAGTCCTTGTAGCTCTCCTTAATTCTACACAGTTGTTAAGTTAATATCCATGTAAAAAGAGGGTTACAATATTAATAAATGACTTGGCTCGCGCCGCTTCGAGTCCTTCTTTGCCCTATTTCACCTATCTATTTCTCGAAGGCCGAGTACCCTCGTTGTGATTTCTCCAAATGCTCAACCTTCCTCTCGAACTCAGATTTTTCCTTCTCCTAGGAGGCTGCATGTGCCTGTTCTGCCTTCAGAGGAGGGAGAAATCTGAGTTGGGAGAGGAAGGTCGAGCATTTGGAGAAATCACTTGCTGTGGAGTTGTATTTCTAAAAAGAAAATGAACGCTATGAAGGTTTGGTACACGAACTCAATGCTCAATTGCAAAGGCAGAGAGGGAACAAAGTTGAAGGGGAAAACAAGTTGAGGCAAAGCTGAAAGGGATAAGGTACAAGGTAATCACACACGGATATTAAACTAAAAGTCCGTGTACAAAGGGTTTAGGGTTTAGATCTCTAGAGGGTGAGCTACACGGTCTTTTAACTAAAAGTCCGTGTAGAAAGGGTATAGACACGGATGTTAAATTAAAAGTCTGTGTCGAAAAGGGTATTTCTACACGGATATTTAACTAAAAGTCTGTGTAGCTCTCCTTCCTTTCTACTCGGATTTTAACTTAAATGTCCGTGTATAAGTTGTTTTTACACGAATGAATTAAGTGAATATCCGTGTAGAACTAGGGTTTACAATATATTACGCGCCTGCTCTTCCAAATTTTTCATAACTTAGCTCGCGCCTTCTTTTCCAAATTTTTTGTAACTTAGCTCGCGCCTCTTCGAGTCCTTCTTCCCCACCTCACCTCAATTTCGTCGCCTCTCCTGTCTAACCACCTCTCCGGTCCGACAACCTACCTCTTCTTTCTCGGGTAAACACTCAACACCTCCATTGCGAAGAAATTTTGGTATAAAAGTTTTGGTATTTACTGTATTTACTTTGGTATTTACTGAAAAAGTTCTATTTAATTTTTATAGAACCATGTCGATTGAGGGTGAGCACGTAGATATGATGGAAGAAGGCGAGCACCAAACTGCTGCCCAATCAGGTTCAGCAAAAAGGAAAAGAGGTCCGACAATGTGCACGTCCACGTCCGAGGCAAAGCAACTGGACATCGAGTTCAGTAAAAACGGGTGTGCGAAGGGTAAAAGACGGTGTGCGTACTCAAATTGGGTGAGCAATTTGGCGAAGCAAAAGGCAGACATCTTGGTAGAGAGATGGGATTAGTTTTCGAAAGACCAAAAGAATGATTGGTGGAAGATTGTGAAGGTGAAGTACCTAACTAATTAATCAGTTTTTTTTTAATTGTACATGAACTTAAATGTGGTAATTTGGGTGTCTATCAGGCTCAGTGGAACATCCCGGATGACATCTCGGCGACGGTAAAGAATAAGACTTTGAAGATAATGAATGAAGGTTAGAAGCAATTCAAAAGCACGTTGAATACAGATTACATGGATAAAGGTAAAAGCCCGGTAGGATACTATCCTTGGGTGACTCAAGAGAAGTAGGAGAAGTATGTAGAGATGAAGAGCACGGAGGAGTGACTGTTCTGATCTCTAGTTTCTCATGCTTAGCGCCCTTTCTTGAAACAATTCAGTTTATACGCCGCAATGCTCTTACTTTCAAAGTCCATCCAGGTATGTAAATTTAGCAAAATTACTTTTCCTTTCTCGATTTGAATTATGTTCGTAAAGCTTATTTTTTTACTTTGATGTGTGAAGAAAAAAAGGGAGGAGGGTAGGAGGATCGTTGCAATGAACAAGTATCCGCACAAGTTGGGTCGGGTGGTTACCAGGATAAGTCGGAAGAATGGGCGAAAATTCTAGAGTTGAACAAAGACTCTGACTCACCCGTGGTTAGGATCAGAAATCCTAGGGCCCAAGATTGGACGTTGGCAAGGTCCGAGTTAACCGCTGACGGGAGGATAGTACTACATCAAAAAGCCCGCCCCGTGGCTCAGATAATGGTAAGAGTCTTTCGTTAAAACCATGTGTAATTCAAGCGTGTTAAAAACTTTGTGTACATCACTAATTCTTTTGCTATAACTAATTTTTCTATTCACAATTGGAGGTAGAGGAGGAGGTCAATTCCGGTGCCCGGACGGTCGAAAGGCAAGATGACTCCTTGTCCATAGCGCTCGGGAATCTAGAACACCCTGGTCGAGTAAGGGGCGTAGGTGCCTACAGGGGCTGGAAGGACGTATTTAATGGACCAAAACCTCGAAGGAAATCTCGTGCGAAAGTGAACCAAGACGAGATAATTGCGCAATTGCGCAAGGAGGTGAGCGCCAAGTACGACGCAAAGATGCAGGAGATGGAATCAAGATTGCGTGCCCAAATTACATCTCTGGCGCAATCCGAGCAAGCACCTCCCACCCCGACGGGAGTTCGACGAAGTAGTCAAGCATCCGGGATGTTCGGAGACGATTTGGATAATCTAAAGGTAATCACTACTTGTTCGTAATCTAAAGGCAATTACTACTTGTTCATAACCTTGTTGGACAATATTTCATTTTAAAAATAACTACTTGCACGAAATAAGCCTGTGGCTCGGGAATAAGCCTCTGATCGTTGCTAAGGGCATGGTACATCCAGCAGCCGACAATGTACACAATGAGAAGCTAAGGCCCGACCATGCTGCCTTACAGGTTGACAAAGTCTTGCAGGGATGGGAGCGCGTACCTCTTCCTGTCCCAATTGAGGGGGTAATGCTGCTGCTTGATGATGCCCGGCTGTCATTTGTCCAATGGCCCAAGAGTCAGATTATTTTGGATCAGATAATCTCTAAATAATCAAGTTCTTTTGTTACATTCAAAGAATCCTTTTTCAAATACTTAAAAAAGGTAAAAAATTTGATACAGACACGAGGAAATGATGGTAGTCGCACGGAGGGAGTGATGTCACCGGTATGGAGGGACGAAGCAGAAGGACCTTCCCCTCCTGCCCAAACAGCAGGACCTGACCCTGATGCCCAACCAGCAGGACCTGACCCTCCTGCCCAAACAGCAGGCCATGACCCTCCTACCCAACCAGCAGGATCAAAGCCCGTTCGTCTGCTCACCGAGGAAGAATACAAGCTCCTTCCCGACAATGATTTACGGGATCTCCACGACCGCTTGGTGGCGACACCCGAGGACATGACGGATATCCTCATCGCTGTCCCTCTGGGGATATTTCTACACGATGGCTCGACTGTCGCGCTGTCATTCGATGACTTCAAGGACTTTCTACATGCCTCGGGGTCTGATAAATGGCTCGATGTGGAGCACATCACCATTTTCCTCATGTTAGTGACCAAAAATTGTTTATATCATGTGTATAGCACTGAAGTATATATTCTAATGTAATATGATAATTTTTCAGGAAGCTAATCCGAAACTGTCAATGCAAGGGCAAACAGAAGAATTTGTGTGCTTTTCTGGACCCTGGCAGACTTAATGCGATGAATGTGAAAAATGCTCCGACGGAGTCTATCTAGTACATCTGTGGCGCGATGCTCCGTGCTACTAAGGAGAAGAAGAGATTTATTCTCTTGCCATACCACCAGAGGTTACTTCTAACCTTGTGTGAAATATATAAATAATTGAAATCACACCATCAAGTCAAGCAAACACGTGTGTCACTATTTATATATGCCAAAATATCTGGGTAGTGTATGCTAAGATCCTATAATTCTTCTCCTCCCACAGTGGACACTGGTGTTTGCTCATCATTGTGCCTTGCATGAATGCGGTTTACGTCGTGGATTCTTCACAGCCCACAGAAAAGAAAAGGTCGGATTTGACAAGTGCAAAGCAATCTTCCCTTATGTAAAAAGGTAAGCAATAATAATTCACTTGGTTTGATTTTTTTCCCAATTATAACAAATTGTGGAATTGCTAATTAGAGTCACTCCATTTTGTAAGGGCTTTTGC
Organism: Carex parvula; assembly: GCA_025461045.1. Taxonomy (NCBI): domain Eukaryota; kingdom Viridiplantae; phylum Streptophyta; class Magnoliopsida; order Poales; family Cyperaceae; genus Carex; species Carex parvula. The sequence continues at coordinate 475,899 of JAJGRW010000656.1, read as the reverse complement.
TGCATATGTTAAAAAAGGAGGATTGCACAGCACGGACAAGAAATTAAAAGATAAGTTGATTTGGAGGTGGTGGCGGGTGAGCACAACACAATTCTATAATTTCATATTTTGTTCAAAAAGTTATTGTCATTCTAACATAGGCCGCTAAATGTAAATTGTAGAGCCCGCAACAGGTGGAGGGTTGGGAATGCGGATATTACATGATGATTTTCATGTTTGACTTTGTCGAAAGAATGCAATTCCATTTTCCAGATGTGGTAATTCATATTAATTGTGCTTATATAATAGCAATTGATATTTCCATGTTTGACTTATAATTCTCATTTCATTAATTAGCAATTGATATTTGCGACTGTCTTGCATCTACCTTTTCTTGTTACTAACTAATACCAAATTATAATTGTAGCAAGCATCAAAGCAAGATCAGTACTCCAAGGAGCAGATCGACGAAGTAAGATGTATGTGGGCAAGGTGGTTTATATCTGAATTTTGTAATACTGAACATGGATTTGTATAATTTTGTATAACAATTTAGTGTATATATGAATTTAACAAGCATAATTTAATGTCAAATTATCTGAAAAACTAGCTTGCAAAACAGAATGGTATATGAATTTTGTAGGAAAACTGGCTAGCAAATTAAACTGGAGGCTAGCCCAAAATGAAAAAAAACCAAAAAAAAAAGGGACAATTCTACACGGATATTTAACAAAAGCCCATTTAGAACGAGTTCAGTGAGCTACAGAGATTATTTTATATTGTCCGTGTATGATAGTTACGAGACCTACACGGATATGAAATTAGAAGTCCGTGTCAAAAGCAAAATTCTACACGGATGTTAAACAAAAGTCCGTGTAGGAAGACTACAGAGAGCTACACAGATTGTTTTATATACTCTGTGTATGATAGTTAAGAGTGCTTCACGGATATGAAACTAAACGTCCGTGTAGAAAAAGAGTAATTCGACACGGTTGTTAAACAAAAGTCCGTGTAGATCTAATACAGAGTGCTACACGGATGGTTAACTAAAGCCCGTGTAGAACGTGTTCAGAGTGCTACACAGATTATTTTAGTTTTGTCCGCGAATGATAGTTAAGAGAGCTACACGGATATGAAATTAAACGTCCGTGTAGAGAGAGTAATTCGACACAGTTGTTTAACCAAAGTCCGTGTAGAATGAGTTCAGAGAGCTACACGGATTATTTTAGTTTTGTCCGTGTATCATAGTTAAGAGAGCTACACGGATATAAAAGTAAACGTCCGTGTAGAGAGAGTAATTCGACACGGTTGTTTAACCAAAGTTCGTGTAGAACGAGTTCAGAGATCTACACAGATTATTTTATTTTTTATTGATTGTTGAGAGAGCGACATGGATATGAAACTAAACGTCCGTGTAGAGAAAGTAAGCTACACGGATATTAATTTCAAGGTCCGTGTATAAAGAGTAGTCGTACACGGTCGTTTACGTAATATCATGTAGCTCGGTTATATGGAGAGCGCCACAGGCAGGTGTATGTACACGACTGTTTATATAGTAATCCGTGTAGAAAGCGTTATATTTACACAGGTAAATATCCATGTAGATAGAGGGTACCTATTCTACACCCTCAACTCGTACACGGCAGGAAATCTGTGTAACTCCTCCAATAATGTCCGTCTGCAATCTCTTTTTCTGTAGTAGTGTCTGAATATCTGCGTGGATATGGATACTAATATGATTTTACGTTTCAATTATCCGTATCTAAATAGTAGATATATATCATATATTTTAATATATGTTATGAAAAAATATTATTATTCATCATTAAAATTAGATAAATATTATGAACTTTGGTATTTTTTAATATTATTTTAATAAATATCCGATCCGATCCGTATCCATGTCTGTACCACGCTGATATCCAATCCGTATTCATATCCGGAAAATTAATAAGGAATATAGATATGATTTTACCACTATCCACTCCGTATTCGCTCTGTTTTCACCCCTGTAACCTAACAGTTCGAAAATAGAAAATATATATAGAGCTTGTAAGAATTGCTTCTAGAATATGTCACATAAAAAAGAATTACAAAAATCTTTGGTAATCTAAATTCTTTTACCTTAAAAAAACAAACAACCTTCACCATTTACATATACAACCAAAAAGAAAAATCTTCAGCATCTATAAATAGAACTGTCATGTTAATTACCATCTCAAACTACAACCAACAGCCTCTCTGAGTGTCTCTGTGCCTGTATCTCTCTCTCTATAGCTCTCCTCTCTCCCAAAAATGGAACTCTTATGTACCTCCACAGTCACCCTTCCATACGCACGACAACGTGGTAGCTTTAACCGTGCCAACTTTCAAAACCAACCGACTCTTCGTAGGACACATGCACAGCCTCTGCAACAAAAGTTTCTTCCTGTGCTTAAGCCAGGTCTCTCTTTGTCGCCGTCATTGCTTAGAGACAAATTGTTCGTCAGCAAGGGCAGTGAGAGTGTATCATGGGTGGATGAGAAAGTGCCGGAGATAATCAAGCCGTATGTTAAGCTTGTTCGCATAGATGATGACTTTGTGGTTTGGCTGCATGCCTGCCCTGCCTTTTGGTACATATACACATTACAGTTGTGCTATATACATTCATTACAGTTGTGTTAATTAATTGCAATCAAACCAAGCTAGAGAAATTGTTACATATAAAAACTAAAGGTTTCTAAAGAAAAACAGAAGGGTTAATAAAAGAAGTTTTGGATGTCTTGCATGTGAACAGAGCTAGCGAGGTGTTAGTTTATTTGTAAATTTTATTTAACAAAGATGCACATTTCGTATGAGTTAAGGAACATTATAAGTACATAATGACATGAAAATTAATGCAATATATGCAACATGTAAACTACTCAGACAAGACTTTTCTTGTTGGTTCCCTTCTTTTGCTTTTTAGCTTCTTCAGATGGCATAAACATATTTATATAATTTTCAATTACTAAAGATGTGCACATGTACTGCCAATGGCAGGTCAATTATGCTGGCAACAAAACCTGGAACTCTTCCTGATTTCAAATTATTTGGACTATTTTACTTGATGGCTCTCTTTGAACATGTCTCCTGTTGCGCTTCAAATGATCTCATTGATCTAGATTATGACAGAAAGGTAAGTTTAATATATCTTAAAGAGCTGTATGTTTGCTTATCTAGTGTAACTTTTCCATAAAACATATTGTTGTGTTAACTTTCTTGTCCATGTATTATTGTTGTTTAGATTGCCAACATATTATTTTCTTAAAATAAATAAAACCCAACATACATTTCCATAAGACATATTGTTGTGCACATTGTGAACCGCACAATTTCTGATATTGTAGTACACTACTAAGGTTTTCTGGTCAACTATGTTTTACCCAAATTTTGTTATCTACTGTTACGTACAATATATTGTTAATTGGCCTTCTATTGATTTAATTAAGTTTGTCTCTCTGTCAATCTATATCTCAGGTAGAGCGCAGCAAGACTAGACCACTGGCAGCTGGTGACATCACGCCGGTTCAAGGGTGGTTGTTTTGAGCATTGAATATCGTATTGCTTATACCGCTTGTGCTACAACTCAACAAATTATGGTATGACAAAGAAAGTATTATTGTAAAATTATGACGTGATATTAAACGGCACATCGAATCGATCCTTTCTGTCATTTTTAGATTCTCTTAATTCTTTTCTGTTGGATTATTTTTCTCCCTAAAGGTGAAGCAGGGTAAAGTATGTATTTATTGATACCTAGTATGTTCATATGAAAGGGACAAGAGAATATATATCACTCAAGATGCTAATCTTTGTGAAAAGTAAGTGTTTATAAAAGGGAAAAAAAAGAAAGAAAGAAAAGTCAGACTATACTAATCAGTACCGACTTCCACTGTTGAAAAGGATTGTATTGGCTGGAATGGTACTGGGAAGGATTGTGTATTGAGATCGATAAGTACTTCTACAGCAACAGTTTCGACTAATCAGGACAATATCTGGAAATAACGAAAGAGCATTTGTTTGCTCCTTTTTGTATTCTAAAGAATAGAGCATGTCAAAGAGTTTGTGTAGTTACATTATAGAATTTTGTTAACTAAAATGTATACAAAATAAACTTGATTTGAGGTGATGCCAAATCTTGTATGCTGTTCGGTACTGTAGTGTTCTTGATGTGCACTTTGATCTGTATTTTCTTGATAAAGGTGATCTTCTCAGATCCTTCTCAGATATCTTGATGATTATCTCAAGTTTTGATCATTTAGAGTCTTAAGTTCTTCAAATTTATGTTTCTCTGAGCCGTTTTGAGTTAGAATTGTTTGAGGTTTCCGGATCAGAAAAGTTCAGAATGCCAAAATAGCCAATTGGATTGCAAGTTTGCAACTGTCAATACATGGACGGATCTTAGTGAAGGGGAAATGGGGCTAAACTCCTCCTATAAATTGAAAATTTGTAATTTTGTATGCATCAATACAATACATTTCAGCCCTCCTTATAAATTGAAATTACACTTTACTAGATTCTAGTTCCTCCAATCTCAATTTTCATTTTTGTCCCCTGTGTTAATATTAAAATCATGTAATTTGTCATCCTTACATTAAAAGTCACATATTAGCTAAACCTAGCAGAAGAAACACATCCAGTTGCTTGAGCTATTTTTGTTAAAAAATATTTTAAAATTAACAGTTTTTTTTTTTCAGTCAAACCAGTTTACGATGCCATGTTTGGTGGGTTTGATCTGTTCAAGTGGTAACTTCATTTGACATCAAATTATTTTCATATTTGCAAAATTGAAACTTATGAGAGCTCTTTCTACAGTTCACTGCAGGTCAAAGTATCACATCATCTAACATCAGTATGAGATAGCAATCAAGAGTCAACCATGAAAATAGATCAAACTTAAGACTGATTTACAAATGCATAAAAAAATTTGACTAATGAAGATATACCCAAAGAAAATCATACCTAACTTGGGGTGATAATATCCGATCCATATTCGATCGAAAAATTAGATGTGGATATCCAATATCTAAATATCTGTGTGGATATGGATACTAATATGGTTTTACGTTTCCCGTATCCAAATTGTAGATATATATCATATATTTTTAATATATATTGTTAAAAAATATTGTTATTCGTCATTAACAATAGATAAATAATATGAACTTTGGTATTTTTAATATTATTTTAATAAATAACCGATCCGATCCGTATCCGGAATTAACAAGGAATATGAATATGATTTGTTTAGAATCAGGAGTCAAATTTGAAACCATTCAGATGATTTTAATCAGAGATATTATTAAACATATATAAGATCTGGCCTCTTCATTAGTTTAGAAGGATCATTTACTTGTAGTCAAAGAACCTTAATTAGTTGACAATTATTGGTCTGACCGTGATAACACGATTATGGCATTCGTTTAATTAATTTTCTCGGAATTCGGTTTGAAAATGGACACTATTTTGTCCTTTCTTATAGGGTTTTATTTGGTTAATTTGTCTACGTAGAAAGGATGTGGATATTACACAGTGGATTAATTACACCGCGCGCTATTGACACGTAAAACAGTTGACTTTGAATAACAAAGAATAACACATGTATATAGATTCATAGGGATGGTAATGGGCCGAGCCCACGGGTATTTTGCTAAGCTCATACCTTGGCCTGCCTGTTAAAAACTGACGGCCCACCTGCCTGGCCCAATCTGATGGGCTTAAAAATCTATGTTCGGCCCACCTATGGGCCTTTCCCCAAAGCCCATGCCTGCCTGTCCTTGCCTGCCCTTGCCTATGGGCCTGCCTGGCCTGCCTATATCCGTTGGCCCATCCATATTCAACCACATCAAATAGACCGTACAAGACAACAAAACAATTCATAATATGATTTTTCTAATGGAAGAAAAAATAATTCATAGTTTAACAACAATAACAGTGTGATTTTGCTACTAGAGCACAAAATAATTCATAGTTTAATAGCAAACAAAGGCTGATGTCTGCTTGTTTTTTAAACACAAAGGCCCATGGGCTGCTTGTGGGCTTCGACATAAGCCCAGGCCTGGCCTGGCCCGTCTCTAGGCCCGCCCTTACCTGGCCTATCACAGTGTCGGGGCAAACCGGGTAAAGGACGGGCCGGGCGGGTAAAACCGGGCCGCCGGACCAATTGGGCTTTTCTGTCATCCCTAATATAGAATAATTATACTATTTTTGTATGAATTACACAACAATTTAATTTGAAAATTTGGATAGTAGGTGTAGAGTCGGAGTCAGACTTTCATATTTTGTAGGCCAATCATATAAAAATTTTGTATTGTGAATAAGAATTAATTTTATAATATCAATTGTATTTTTTTTTTAAAAGAGGCCTAGGCCCATTTCATTAACATGAAACTTTGGTAACTTACAGCAGAGAAGAGTGTTTAACCAAATGCCATTTGGTTCAGTAAGGAAATGTACACAGCAGGCACCAAAACTATCCTTACTGGTACTAGAACGTATAAGCAAAAGACAAAAAAAATTTAAGTGCTACCACAAACCACAACAAGGCATATTAGGTTATTGAGTACTAGCAAAATAAAAGATAGGCCACTACTGCTACTCCTCCGGGTCATCAGTAACCCACACGAGCATTTGCACAGCTTCAGGACCTACCACTTGGAGCTGGATGTCATCAAGATTAGTGGGCAGCCATTTCTCCACTTCAGTCCGAACCTCCTCTGAAACCAAACCTAGCCAATAATGGATACAAGAGAAAATAGTCAATATGGTATTTTTACAAGAATGTAGAATAGCATTATTAAAGCAAATATCATTTCTTTGTCGCCAAATTCCCCAAATTACTGCACTAACAACCAATAGGTAGGCAGTTCGTATTGTTTTAGAAAGTGTTAATGCAAAATCAATAACATCATTGATGGAGTGCCAGTTAATAAAGAACTACTGACATTTGCCCATCTGAAACCACACATGTTTAGCAAAGAAACATCCAAAGAAGTGATTCATGCTCTCTACAAAAATGACAGGAGGGGTTTGGATTGTAATCGCCTCTTAGTCAGAATTTTATTACGACTCATTAGACACATGAAGGCTCTTATCTTAGGGAGAATTGGTAGTTTCCACCACAACATAGGTTTATTATATTTAACCCCCCTAAAATTAAGAAAAGTGTAAATATATTTAACAGTGAAAATTCCTTTAGAGTCTCATCTCCAGAATAGATGATCAACATCATGGGTGAAGGTAGTTGTGCTAATGACAGCAAGGATGGCATGCCAGTCTTGTAATAAGATGCCTGAAAGTTCTATAGATTGCGTCACCTTGAGATGCCAACACCTCTTGAACAGTAATGTGTTGGGTCATACAAATTTGATATAATTGTCAGAAAGTGGTACCTAAAGCACAGTCTTGGTACCATATATCATTCCAAAAGCTTACCTGACATGTGATCCCTGGTGCATAAGTGACCAAACCTTGCTAACTTGTGGATAGTTTGGATACCTAACCAGAATGGTGAAGGAGAGATGCCACTTTCCTGCGACATTTGGATGGCATGTTTTCAAAGATTAGTGTAAGTGGGATTATGGAATTTCCACCACCACTTAAGAAGTAATGCATCATTCATTTGTTGCAAATCAAGAATACCCATACCACCCAAATGTTTAGCTATACAAGCATTTTCCCAATTAATCAAAGTATATCATTTTTTCTCTACCATACCTTGCCAGAGAAACCGTCACCTAATCTGATCAATTTCTTTAACTACCCCTATAGGAACTTTATATAAAGAAAGCTGATATAAAGGGACAGCTGATAACACGGCATTCAGGAGTGTAATTCGTCCCCCCAATGAGAGCAACTACCCTTTCCAAGTTTGCAATTTCTTCCTAATTTTATAGATAAGAGAGCCCCAATCTTTATTGGCAAGTTTTGTTTCATGAGAGGTACATCAAGATATTTGAAAGGAAACTTGGCCAATTTACATCGAAATAATGTAGCAAAATCCTGAGCTTCTGCTACAGACAAGTTAATGGGATACAGTTTGGTTTTATCAAGTTCATCCTAATCCCTGACATGGCTTCAAACATGAGCATAGTTCACCAAGCTGTGTCAACATTTTTGGAATTAGCCTTAAGAAATAATATGGTGTCGTCAGTATAGTGACAAATTTGTCACTGCATGCTGGTTTAAACATAGAGGGCATATCAATTGTATTTTATTTTAAACTATATAAGTAAAAAAAATTAAAATCAGCTGTCTCAAAAAAAAAAATTTGAAAATCGGAAATAACAAATACAAAATTAGATCCTCTACAGCAACAGTTTCAACTAATCAGGACAATATCTGGAAATAACGAAAGAGCATTTGTTTTCTCCTATTTGTATTCTAAAGAATAGAGCATGTCAAAGAGTTTGTGTAGTTACATTATAGAATTTATTTTAACTAAAATGTATACAAAATAAGCTTGATTTGAGGTGATGCCAAATCTTGTATGCTGTTCGGATCAGAAAGTTCAGAAAGCCAAATAGCCAATTGGATTGCAAGTTTGCAACTGTCAATACATGGACGGATCTTAGTGAAGGGGAAATGGGGCTAAACTCCTATAAATTGAAAATTTTGTAAATTTGTATGCATCAATACATTTTAGCCCTCCTTATAAATTGAAATTACACTTTACTAGATTCTAGTTCATCCAATCTCAATTTTCATTTTCGTCCCCTGTGTCAATATTAAAATCATGTAATTTGTCATCCTTACATTAAAAGTCACATATTAGCTAAACCTAGCAGAAGAAACACATCCAGTTGCTTGAGCTATTTTCTGTTAAAAAATATTTTTAAAATTAACAGTTTTTTTTTTCAGTCAAACCAGTTTACGATGCCATGTTTGGTGGGTTTGATCTGTTCAAGTGGTAACTTCATTTGACATCAAATTATTTTCATATTTGCAAAATTGAAACTTATGAGAGCTCTTTCTACAGTTCCTTGCAGGTCAAAGTATCACATCATCTAACATCAGTATGAGATAGCAGTCAAGAGTCAACCATGAAAATAGATCAAACTTGAGACTGATTTACAAATGCATAAAAAAAATTTTGACTAATGAAGATATACATGATAGGATCGAATATTTATGTGTTTTTCCGTGTCACTACATTATTTTTCAAAAGAGTACCCATCAGTATGTCACATCATTATTTATGTTTTACTTGTGCTCGTCGAAAAGTAAGAGATATAAATTTTCCATTATTTTTCAAAAGAGTACCTACCCATCAGTATATATGTCACATAAAATGGAATTGCAAAAAACTTTGGTAATCTAAATTCTTTTGCAGGACTTATTCTCCAGCGGGTTTATGACGGATTTGATTTGGACCACATGTACTCATGTTTTCATTAAGCGTGGCAATAATAAAATCTTTTGACCACACAACCTTCAGCGCTTCTGTATTACCTTAAAAAACAAACAACCTTCAGCATTTATATATACAACCAAAAAGAAAAATCTTCAGCATCTATAAATAGAACTGTCATGTTAATTACCATCTCAAACTACAACCAACAGCCTCTCTGAGTGTCTCTGTGCCTGTATCTCTCTCTCTCTCCCAAAATGGAACTCTTATGTACCTCCACAGTCACCCTTCCATACGCACGACAATGTGGTGGCTTTAACCGTGCCTACTTTGAAAACCAACCGACTCTTCGTAGGACACATGCACAGCCTCTACAACAAAAGTTTCTTCCTGTGCTTAAGCCAGGTCTCTCTTTGTCGCCGTCATTGCTTAGAGACAAATCGTTCGTCTGCAAGGGCAGTGAGAGAATAACATGGGTGGATGAGAAAGTGCCGGAGATAATCAGGCCGTATGTTAAGCTTGCTCGCATAGACGATGACATTGCGCTTTGGCTGCACGCCTGGCCTGCCTTTTGGTACATATACACATTACAGTTGTGCTATGTACATTCATTACAGTTGTGTTAATTAATTGCAATCAAACCAAGCTAGAGAATTGTTACATATATAAACTAAAGGTTTCGAAAGAAAAACAAAAGGGTTAATAAAAGAAGTTTTGGATGTCTTGCATGTGAACAGAGCTAGCGAGGTTTAGTTTATTTGTAAATTTTATTTAACAAAGATGGACATTTAGTATGAGTTAAGGAACATTATAAGTACATAATGACATGAAAATTAATGCAATATATGCAACATGTAAACTACTCAGACAAGACTTTTCTTGTTGGTTCCTTTCTTTTGCTTTTTAGCTTCTTCAGATGGCAT